>JBAKBP010004975.1:0-127999 GCA_037953745.1 Lithodes maja | reverse complement strand
GTGCTGAGTGGGTTAAAACACCCCAGTGGCACTCAAAACGAAGCAATATGCAATTAGGTGAGATAATTCCCCTCCATTATTTGCTACCATTCCTAACTATGTGTCCCCCCCCCCTCCCTTTTCCCTCCCCCTTAATTATCACCTATTTTTCCTCTTATTCCTCCTTTTATCGGGTAATTTTTGGCACGAATCTCCTTCCTGCGGTCTCTATAGCATGGGCGAGGCATCTAAAGATCTTTGCAACCGAGAGACTTCTACGTAGTGCCATCAGTGTCGCTTGAGAACTCGGGAGGAGAGGATATTTTTTGCACCGCAACTCTCCCCTCATGAATGGACCGATTGGCAATAATATGTCTTTTTCACCCCGCAAATACTATTTCCACTTGTTTTACTGTTCTTAAATGTTAATATCTTCATATTAACTCATAAACTGCGCAGCTATTGTAGTTTAAACCCTCCCACCAAGCGAAGTTTTTTTTTTTTTTTTTTTTTTTTTTTCCATCTTACTTCCTCTCGGGCATAGGCTGAGAGCCTTAACATTCACCGCTTTACAATGAACAGTGAAGCCTTGTGAGGTCTTGTTCCAGTCTAGGGAGTGAGACATGTGAAGCACGTCGAGTACAACGAGCACCTGCCATCTTGCCTTCACATGAGGCACGGTGCTCACTCATGGCCCGAAACGACCCCATCTCTGAAGCCACCTCGTTCCCGTGCTTCACTGTCTCACTCCCTACACTCGGACTCTCACACTTACACACACACAACGCCACCTGTTGAGCAGATAACTCACCAGGCATTGCACCCCTATAGCATATTTTGAATATGGGAATATTCACACAGTGCTATTTAATCAGGAAACAATGAGGGTATTTTATTGACGTTTCGGTGGGCTTGTGGTAATGCACTGATACTAGGTACAGCACAAATTCCATCCCAATAATATCTTCCCATTGATACATCGGGATTTGAACCCGGGACCTTTGGATTACCAGGCCAGTGGCAAGACCACTCCACCACACCTCCCCTAATTTGGTTCTATTCTGACGAAAATCGTCATATGTAACATATACTGTATATAATTATTACTTATCCATATGCGCCAATTTTTCTTTTATTATGAACATATGAACATTTAAGAGAAATAAAATAAGTGGGAATAGCATTTGGGGGGGTGAAAAAGACGTATTATTGCCACAAGGTCGTATCATGAGGCGAGAGCTGGGGTGACGTATATCTTTCCCCTGCAACCTCTGAAGCGATACTGGCAAGACTGAGTAGAAGTCTCTGTGTTGCAAGGATCTCTAACTGACTCACCCATGTTAAAGTGACCGGAAGGGATAGATTTGTGCCGAAAATTACCAGATAAAAGGGGGAATAAGAGAAAAAATAAATGATAATTGAGGAAGGGGGAAAGAAGGGGGAGGGGGGGGGGCACATAAGTAAAAGTGGTAGCAAGTAATAGAGGGGAATTATCTCACCTAATCCACTGGGGTGTTTTAAAGAAAAACACATTTAGGCATTGGATCTTAAGAGTCTGGCTGCATTCGCCCAGTAGAACCTCTTAAGAATCTGGCTGCAGTCCCTGGGTTAAATGTAAAATAGGCGTATATGAATAAGTTATAATGATATTTATGGTAAAATTATCATTTTCGTCGGGAATGAACCAAAATACCTCTGCATGGCGGGACGTTTCAAATACCATAGTCTAGCCTTTGCCGGGTTATGGCCACATCCTCACTAAGAGCTGGCAGACTAGAGCGAGCTGGAGCGGGGGCCAATTAAAGTTTTTGAGTTGATGCATTAGGAGAAGGTGGTCGCAGTGGTTGCTGGTGGTTACCATTATTACCAGTACCTAAACGAAATCCAACCCATACAAAACATAATTTTTACCTCCAAATTATTGAGAGCCAGAAGATATCTGTTTGTAATGATCACCACCACCTGGCAATCCACCCAACCACATCATGCAAGCCGTCAGTAATATACGGTCCTTGTACCAGGCAGTGGCTGGTACCATGACCTATAAACACTGTTCTAAGGAATTGGCAACACTTCTTAGGTTGGCTGCTAGCTTACACAGACTGTCTGGGTCAGTGTTCCATCATCTTTTGAAGTGGGAGGTTGTTATATCTTGCCTCTGAAGCCATTTTGGCCACATTGCTTGGTAGACGTAGTTCTATCCTAAATGACCTAGAGCAGTTAGTTCAACAACCTACCCATATCCCGGATCGCATCGGAGATCGCCCCAACATTCTTGGCCTGTTTCTAACTTCTAACCCTTCTTCTTATACTGTCGATCTTTTCTCTCCTTTGGGCTCCTCCGACCATAAACTTATCTCTGTCACCTGTCATATCTCTCCAGTACGGCCACCCGATCCTCCTAGCCGGCGGCGCTTGTGGCACTTTGGCGCTGCCGACTGGGAGGCTCTTCGGCAATACTTCTTTGATTTCCCATGGAATTATTTCTGCTTCCGTGGCCGGGGACCCTCGGAGAGTGCTCAACGCATTACCGAGGTAATCCTATCGGGCATGGAAGCATACATTCCATTCTCTTTCTCTCAGACTAATGCTAAAAAATCTTGGTTTACTCACGCCTGTTCTACTGCTGTCCACAATAAGGAGGAAGCATTCAAACGGTACCGACGCCTTAAAACTCAAGACTCTTATTCTTCATATGTTTCTGCCCGGAATCAAGCCAAATCTGTTCTTCGACTTGCCAAACACTCTTTCATCAATAATAAATGCACTGAACTATCCAACTCTAGCTCTTCCCAAGCTTTCTGGCATCTAGCCAAAAACCTCTCCAACAATTTCTCTTCCTCGTCTTTCCCTCCCCTTTCCCACTCTGATGGCACAACCATCACTTCTTCCTCTGACAAAGCTAAACTCTTCGCTCAAACTTTTGCTAGAAACTCCACCTTGGATGATTCTGGTGCTATTCCTCCCTCTCCGCCCTCCTCTCTCTTACTTATGCCTAATATCCTAATCTCTTCTAAAGATGTACTTTTTACCCTCTCTGGGCTTAACACTAATAAGGCGTACGGTCCGGGCGGTGTTCCTCCTGTTGTTCTCAAAAACTGTGCTTCCGTTCTAACTCCCTGCCTAGGCAAACTCTTTCGTCTCTGTCTATCCTCTAACGTCTTCCCTTCATGCTGGAAGTTTGCTCACATTCAACCTGTCCCAAAGAAGGGTGACCACTCTCAACCCTCCATCTATCGTCCAATTGCTCTCATCTCTTGTCTTTCTAAAGTTTTTGAAACTATTCTTGCTTCCAAATTTCTTAAGCATTTCTCTTCTCATAATCTGCTCTCAGATCGCCAGTATGGCTTCCTTAAGGGTCGCTCTACTGGTGATCTTCTTTCATATCTTACTAACTCTTGGTCATCCTCCTTTCGGGACTTCGGTGAGATTTTTTCTATTGCACTAGACATATCGAAAGCCTTCGATAGAGTCTGGCATAAATCTTTAATTTCTAAACTACCCTCCTTCGGTTTCTATCCCTCCATATGTGCCTTTGTCTCCAATTTCCTTTCCGGCCGTTCCATAGCCGCGGTTGTGGAGGGCCATTGTTCACTTCCTCACCCTATAAACTCCAGTGTTCCTCAGGGCTCTGTCCTATCTCCTATTCTCTTTCTAATTTTTATAAATGATCTCCTTAACTGTACCTTAATTCCCATCCATTCATACGCAGACGACTCAACCTTACACTACTCCATTAGTTTTTCAGAATGCCCCAGCCAGCAATCCCTCAATGACAAACGTAATGAAGCCATAGTACTCTTAAATTCTGATCTAAATACTATTTCCAATTGGGGCAGAGAAAACATTGTTAACTTTAATGCTTCCAAAACCCAATTTCTCCATCTATCTACCCGTCAGGATCTCCCAGCGGACTATCCCTTATTCTTCAACAATACAAAAATCAACCCTTCATCTTCTCTCAATATTCTTGGTGTCTCTTTTTCTTCTGCTCTCATTTGGAAGGACCATATGGCTAATTTAGATAAGTGGACTGTATATTATTATTATTGAAGAAACATTAACCATATAGAATATATAATTACCCTTAGATGAATTCAGCTGGTGATTGGAGGATGGCGGAAAATAGGCTAGATGACTGGAAGTGGTTAGTAAAGTAAACAAAGTATGAAAAGAGGCTACAATAGGCTAGGATAGGCTAGATATTTACTTTAAGTTTGTGCTAACTAACAAAGATGATGATGTAATGACTATATGGAATATGAGATGAACGTGAAGCGAAAACACCTGATTATGAAACTATAGGAAGAAGGCTTAGCGTGTGTAGCTGGGACGGAGGTTGGTTGGAGAGTGCCGAGCGCGTTATGTTCGTCTCTGTCGTGACATACCGCGCACGCGCATAACATATGGAAAATGTATCCCATCTTCTTTACAATGAGATACTTATAAACAATCTTAAATAATACAAATATATATATATATATATATGGGAATTATAATCCTACAATACTTTCCCATATACTATTATAGAATAATATATTCTACCCAATCATGGAACGTTCGACCAAGGTTATGGAAGCGTTCAACTTAAGACTACGGAATGATACGTAACGCTACATCAACCCAGATTACGTAACATCGAGACTGTTCATACTAGTTTGAGTACACTAAGTATGGACATATTCCCACCAACAGAAAATATACAAAATTTACATGATTAGATTTGCCCGGAGGCAATCTTATCCCGCCAAGCTTGGGAGGATATCTGGGCTGCCTGTCGACGTGGGCGTTCGCCAGACGCGTCAACAGGCTGCACCGAAGTAGAAGCCAGAGAGGGGACTTCAATGGATAACTGATCCGAGATAATGTCATCCCACTCCTGAACCAGGTCGCCAGTCAAAACTACATCCCATCCTAATTTTATCCTCCATAATTGCTGAAGGAATAATCTCGATTTGATCGACACCGGTAGAACTATCCCCAAGGGGTCAAAAAGTTTAGCTGTCATACTCAAGCAAATTCGTTTTGTAATCTGCGAATATTGCGCGTACTGAACGCCGAATGAGAGGGTATCGGTGTCCGTTTTCCAAAACAACCCTAGCACTCTAACATGTTCCTGCTGTACGGCCGCCACCCCATCCCGTTGCAGTACAGTCCGCAAAACAGAATTATTAGTCGCCCATTCACGCAAATGTAGATGGGCGTCATTCATAATCTCTCGGACTACAGCGTAGGTATCAACCAGGAAATCTTCTTCATTTCCTGTACCCAATAAATTGTCTATGTACAACCCTGACCAAATCTGATGAATAATCTGCAGATCTGCACTGACATAAGACAAATGTTTCAAAATGGTGGCGTTTAAAAGGAATTGGGAACAAGTCGCTCCAAATAAAACTGCCCGGAACTGGTAACAAATTAGGGGAGAATCCAGTTGCCTCGGATACTTGGGCCACATAAATCGCGTATAGTCCTGGTCGTCTTCATGGAGCCTTAACATTAGAAATGCCTTCTCAATATCAGACACCCAGGCATACTTACCGAGTCGAAATCGAAGCAAAACCTGCGCTAAATCTGGCACCAGTGAGGGTCCAGTGTACAGGCAGTCATTAAGACTAGGATGACGTTCACTCATCTTGGCGGAACAGTCGAAGACAATACGCACTGGCATAGTTTTGCTCTCCATGATGAGCCAAGTAATGCCCGGTATCTGATTTATCAAAAGGCACCTCTTCAATAAAACCCCGGGACACCTGTTCCTTTATGACTTTTGAGTATTCCTCGCAAAAGTCAGGCTCCTTGAGGAATCTTTTCTGAAGTCCCCGAAGACGGCCTATGGCCAAACCCTTGTTAGATGGCAGCTGATCCTTGGAATTGTTCCAGGGCAGTCTCACTTTATACTGTTGGCTGTCGGGATCGTAGGTAACGGTATCCTCGTACGACGATAGTGCTTGACGCTCAACCAGTGAGTATTCCTTAGGGGTTATCCCGATATGATCTAATTCCCACAAAACATTTAAGTCATTTTTGCATGGTGGAATATTGCCAGTGGATATGTATTCGTTCATTGGTGTTACTGCTACTTTCAATACAGTAATTACTTCTGTGCTGGAGCTTGTAGGCTGTGTCACATATGAACCACTGATGGCGTACCCGTACTTGGTAGGGAGCAGAATTAGGCTACCTGACCTTTTATACCCAGGTCGCACTATATCGTAGTAGTGATCCGCACCGATGAGCAGCTCCAGCTGATCTGTGTCCGTTGCGTGAGGATCGGCTAATTTTATGCCTTTACTTTGTAAACTAACCAGTTTAGACTTTAGGTTAAGTTCACCTTTATGTTCTGGCAATTCATCAACCACTATTGCGTCTAGATGATGAAATTTACCTCTGTGTTTGTATTGCAGTGCCACAACATTATATTCCCTAGAGGCCTGTTTCCCGGTAAATCCGTGAAGACATAACTCCTCAGTTCCTTTAGAAATGTAGGAAAGGGAGGATAGAACAGAAGACTTCACAAAGGTCCTCTGAGAACATTGGTCAAGTAGCGATCTGATTTTAACACAATTATTATCCTTACCCTTTACCGGCAGCTGTACGGTGGGCAAGATTACTGTATTTTTACCTGTGGCAACGGACATTGTAGTTGAAGTAGCAGCAGTATGCTCTCTCTTGGTGTTATCCTCCGATGGTCTACTTTCTTTCCCTTGTTTTTGTGTACACAGGGAATGAAAGTGTTTGCCCTTACAAAACTTGCAGCTTCTTATGTTAGGATTAGTACAACCCGAATGGCCATGGTCTTTTGACAAGCACCCAGTGCAGAGACGTAGTTGACGGGCTCTTTTAACTTTAAGAGGCCCTCTCTTATACTTCATACACTTGTACCATAAATGATTGGTGCCACTACACAGAACACAGTTGAATTTCCTGTACTCACTCTGGGCGGTAAATGTTGCCGTAGCCATGGGTGTACCCCCTACTCTGTCTTGACCTGCCATATTGTACACTTCAGCCTGGAGGCAATGAGTGAATTTCTTATAATCCAGGCTCGAGTCTCCCATTTCCCGTTTTATGGTTTCTTTTAGTGGTGATGGTAACTTATTGACAAGAGTCACCATACAAAATTCCTCCAGACAAATACCATGGCTAATGATTGACCTCATCACACTCTCTGTATTGGCATAGAAGTCCTTCAGGTCAGCTGTTTGGTGTTTGGGTGACACTAATTGATTGAATTTGGTAACATAAGCTGCCTTGATTCGATCTGGATGCCCATATGTCTCTTGCAGGATCTCAATTGCTGGGGCATAGCTTGCACTTTCGATTATGAATCCTTCGACTAGCTTATGTGCATCACCCTGAAGCTGACCCTTTAGATAGGTGAAGCGTTGTATATCTGTGAGGTCGGGATTGTCATGGATGGTACACTTGAACATCTCCCAAAATCCCGACCACATGGTGGCATCACCTTCAAATTTTGAGAGAGTAAGATGTGGTAATTTGACTGCGGATTTCTTTGGCTCTTTCCTGACCTCCTTCTTGACCTCTGTAATCAGGATCCCCTTCAGTGTGGCAACGATTACTTGTATGCCCTCCATATATAGGGTATCCTCTCTGATCACCTCGATATACTCGGCGTCCTCGTAAGTGTCGGCCAGGTCCTCCTGTGTGACCTCATACTTGTCAAGTTGCTTTTGAATACTGAGCAACCTGGCCTCCACCTCCACTCTAGACGCCGAATCAAGGAATACGTCAATATCAGAGGTCAAGACCGTCAAAGAGCCCTTAAGTCCAGCCCGACGCTTTTGTACACTTTTAGCCATGATTATACAGGAAGGAATTCTAATTACGTTAAATCAAACTAATAATGCCAGACCGAATAAGTTGCGGCCAACAATACAGTACTCCGAGAAATCAAATTAAATCGTGAGCCGAAAATAAAACACCCTCACGAAATGCGGAATAAGAATTTTGCGCAATGTAGACAAGCAATCTGGAGCTTTTCAATTTAACTCCTTACGTAATAGTTATGAAATTATAGATTCATTACGCCATAAGTTAAGAAAAGTCGGGAGGGAAATTTAGTACAATACAGTATAGGCCAAAAGTCTCCAGATGTCAAAAAGAGCAGTACCGTTTAAAGTTATAATAAAGTAAAGAAGAGTGTGAGCCTATAAGGTATATGAAACAGGCTAAACTCAATGGGTACCGCTAATTCTATATTATTAATTTAATAAATGTGAAAATTGTACACAAGAAAGTTCATCTTAAGAAGTCACAAGGAAAAAAGTTTTGAGTTGGATTAACACACACTCAGCCTATCAGCTATCATATTACCCCGCCTCCAGGGCACACGACGAGAGAAGAATTGAGAATGACTTGTGAAACAAATAAAGAAGTTACTGGACAGTATAAATTTGATATAGAATAAATAACCTTAACATTTGAAATTATTATACAGTACAGTATGGATGATTTTAATCTTAGTGCCAATCAATTGTTATAATTTGGGCCTAAAGGTTTTACAATCAAAATTTAAATAATATACTGTACCGATTTGAAGGCTTACTAATCTAGGCTATACTGATTTTGTTGATCAACTCTAACGTCATGGTGGGCAAACATCTCATCGTATGACCTGGCGACCATGGCAAATTCGTCTTGCATAAAGCACCGACGACAGGTGGCCAAGATCTCCGAATAGAGACGCTTTGATGCCTCGTGCATGAGGTGTACCCCGTCGGGACTGAAGTCAGCCTCAGAGGTATTCATTGACTGATAGCGCTCCCGGGTGAAGGGGATATGGCGCTTTAGCCATCGGTTAACCGCATTTCTAATGCGGTTAAACTCGTCCGTAGAGACCCCTCGTGGAGCCTGTCGCTTCTCTACCCCAATCACCCGGACTTCTCCCCCCGAGAGCCGCACCACCTCCTCAGCTAGGACCTCAATCTCCTCCGCAATCCCTCTCGGACTGACCCCGCTCCTTATCTCATTTCCTCCTATCACCAAGAAGGTCAAGTCGGGCTTCAGCTCTAAAAACTGACCCCAGGCTTCTGTTGATCTCAAGGTGCTGACGCGGGCACCTGGGGCGGCCAGAGGAGTCACGGAAAAGAAAGGCCTGTGGACGGCTTGGTCCACGTACAAATCCCTGATGTAGGAGTGGCCCAAAATTGCCACCTTCCTAATTGGGCCTGGGTACGCAGGCCTATCAACCACCGCAGGATAATCTTCCCCTACCCCACCACCCGCGGCACCATGACGCCAAAAGCCCTGGGCCATGAGGGATAGACGAAAATAATGCACAAACAAAATTAACCACGTAGGCTAGGCCACCAACAACCACAAAAAAAAGGGGGGGGGGGGGGGGGGGGCAAATAAGTGAAAGGTCGAAGGACCAATTATATGGCTAATTTAGATAAGTGGACTGTATATTATTATTATTGAAGAAACATTAACCATATAGAATATATAATTACCCTTAGATGAATTCATTTGGTGATTGGAGGATGGCGGAAAATAGGCTAGATGACTGGAAGTGGTTAGTAAAGTAAACAAAGTATGAAAAGAGGCTACAATAGGCTAGGATAGGCTAGATATTTACTTTAAGTTTGTGCTAACTAACAAAGATGATGATGTAATGACTATATGGAATATGAGATGAACGTGAAGCGAAAACACCTGATTATGAAACTATAGGAAGAAGGCTTAGCGTGTGTAGCTGGGACGGAGGTTGGTTGGAGAGTGCCGAGCGCGTTATGTTCGTCTCTGTCGTGACATACCGCGCACGCGCATAACATATGGAAAATGTATCCCATCTTCTTTACAATGAGATACTTATAAACAATCTTAAATAATACAAATATATATATATATATATATATATATGGGAATTATAATCCTACAATACTTTCCCATATACTACTATAGAATAATATATTCTACCCAATCATGGAACGTTCGAGCAAGGTTATGGAAGCGTTCAACTTAAGACTACGGAATTATACGTAACGCTACATCAACCCAGATTACGTAACATCGAGACTGTTCATACTAGTTTGAGTACACTAAGTATGGACAGACCATATTACCAGTCTTGCTAAGGCAGCCTCCCAGTAGCTGGGTGTGCTCAACCGCCTTAGGGGGTTCTTTTCCCCTGCACTGCTTCTTGCTCTGTACAGGGGCATAGTGCGCCCTTGTATTGAGTATTGTTCACATGTGTGGGGAGGTTCCTCTCACACCGCTCTCCTAGACATAGTTGAAAGGAAGGCCTTTCGTATCATTAACTCCCGTCCACTCACCAACTCTCTGCAATATCTCTCTCTCCGCCGCAATGTTGCATCTCTCTCGCTATTCTATCGCTACTATAATAATCAGTGTTCCTCAGAGCTATCCCAGTGCATACCACCTCCTTTACGTAGGGCACGTGGTACCCGTCTTGCAACTCAATCCCATCCCTACTCTGTGCAACTCTTCAACCCAAGAGTGAAATGTTACTCTCAAACTTTCTTCTACTCAACAGCTGAGCTCTGGAACTCTCTACCAGAATCAGTCTTTCCCTCTTCCTATGACTTAAATTGCCTCAAACTCCGTGTTTCCAGGCATTTTGGCTCGAACGTCCCTTGATTTTGGCCCTGTCACTCTTTTAACAATGGGGGAGGCACTCGCTATAGGCAGTTATGCCTTTTGCCTCCCTCAATCACATAGGAAAAAAAAAAAAAAAAACTGGGGGATACATTTATGGTAGTACCCTATGGTACAGTAGGGGTTAAGGAGTATTTGAGTGACAAAAATATTAAATATATTGATGACTAGCCATGGAACTCACCGGATTTGAATCCTATAGAACATTTGTGGGCAATTATCAAGCAGCATTTGAGAAATTGTGAGGTGAAAAGTGTGCCACAGCTGGAAGGACACATCAGCAATATTTGGAATTCCTTCGACAGGGGCCTTCTATAGACTGTTACGACCGGGCACTCGGGTACACTAGGGCTCTTACACAGGACTCGAGTATGGCTCGCTGCCACAACGGAAACACACGATCCCAACCCCAGAGTACTGCCAGCCGAACAAAAAACGCCACTACCCTCCAGAGTTCTATCTGCTATAACGGGGTATACAAGAACTCGGTACTAGCGTTTCACACAACAGACTAATAACAAGACGGGAGTTATCTAGTCTGGTCAACAATCAAACAAAGAAGAAAGTACTACAACACTAAAGAATAGTGTTGGCCGAAGCCGAAGTAATCCACCCTTGAACTAAGAACTTAAGAAGTCCTCCACCCTCTACTTCGGATCGGCACTATTACGTTACGTTAAACAATAGTCCTCGAGCATCAAGCAAGGAATCTTCTGATAAGTTAGATGCTTCTCGAATACTCATAAGAAGTAAGTATCGGATTTTGAACAGCAATTTAATGAATAACTCACTGGTAATTAAAGGCTTTAAATTGACATAAGAAGAATTATAAGAATAAGCAATAGGATATGGCAAACATTAAGAAGAAGTACTCCGACAATGCACTGGCAATAGCCTACTAAGATTGTGCTCGTGGGCCACTAATCTCTGAAGTAGCTAAGCGTGCCACACATGAAATCAATAGTGCTTAAACAATAATATACATAAGGAGAAGCTTCAATACTATACTGTATCTGCTGGTCGAGCAAAGTCTAGCTGGGATATCTAAGGTTAAGAGACAATGGCTGAGCAAGCGGCTCGTAGCCTAGCGAGGTCCTTAAGACTGTGCGGCCAAATTACGGTAATTGACGGGATGCTCTCTTGAGAGATCCAGATCACTAGTATCTGGTTCTCTCCTGGCGATCCTCTCAAAGTCAAGCAAATGAGATAGCACAGTGTTGGGTGGCACAGGCAAAAGCCCTCACTCGCAACACAGTGCTAAACTCCCACGGTACACAGTCAGAAAGACCACCTAGGCGTTCCACGTCTCCGTTGCAATTGTACTGGTTCAACCGCAACCTAGTACTCATAGGAAATCACAACTCAGAAACCCTATCCCAGTCTAGCATTGCCTAAACCAGCAGAAAACAGGAACATGAATAATCGCACACAGGGAAATGCATATACGAGTGCAACAAACATCAATCAATCCTATTCTAGTTAACCCTTCCAAAAATAGGCTATCTAACAGGCACTTATCTCGTGAGAACTCAAGCGATAATACTTTGGCTGACTAAATCTGCACCAAAGGGGTCATTGAGGTTATAAAGGGTCGAGAAGGGAAGAAGATAGGCTGTTCAGAGAGTAGAGAAAGTTCACATCAGTCGGAAGAATATGGATAGTTGCAAGGGATATGAGAAGTCGCTTTGCCTGATGAGTTCTGATCTAAAAATGGCGAGACCTCCCTTTTTATACTCGGCCCCGTAGCGAGCATAACGGCAATCATGACGTCACATTCTCTCTCTCAATCTGGGATCGACAAAGGATTCCCACGCTCTTGATGAGGGGGGAGGGAGGGGGGAAGGAGGGAGGAGGGAGTGAGGCCTACACACCTCGTGGCGCGCATACTGTCCTCCGTTACATAACTCGCTCTCTCTCATCACATCATTATATATATATAAATCTCCCACACACAATACTTATATATAATGATTTAAAATAGAACTCGTTGACTTAGAAGAAAACAAAATACATAATGATAATACTTATAGTACAACGGTTCACATAAACTGAGTTAGGAAACTCTACACAGACTACAGCCAAAGTTCCTGCCCTGACGATCCTAGCGAGGGTGGGGCCTGACTGGGCGTTCTGTACAGCATGCTCATACTCGACATGCGTCACACCTCCCCCAAGATTTTACTTGCTCAACCCTGAGCTAAAATCTGATATACAGAACCCCATCAAACCCCTCACACCCAGCGACCGCATGGCACTAAAACAACGCTGAGTTTATCACTAAAACACATCTTATAAAAAAAAAATTCACATTTCATAACTCCTCCCAACAATAGTAAAAGACATAATATCATGCTCCCAGAGCGAGCTTACAGCAGCTCAGCCGTTTGATAGTTCGTGGACTACTCAAACCTTATAGGCTATGACAAACTTATACAATTATCTTCATCAAAAAGAAAGAGTTTTTATATGATTTTTATATTTTAATATGTTTTTTCCCGGCTGCACTATAAGGGCAGCCTATTTTTCTTCTATACCAAACGCTCAACTCCTGCTTTACGACCCAATACGCTGGGCTACAACCGCGAGCCAACAAGCACCAAGCGCAAAATACTACTCAAACCAAAGCAGGAGGCTACCCGTGTGTCAATTTACCCAGGATCATATACCCCTGAACGACCACATGCAACCTCGTTGTCACAACCGGCAATATGGCTTATGTCCAGGTTATATACCAATAACCTTAGTGACCACCTGGTCAGCCTCATATTCCGATTGTGAAACTGGTCCAAGATCTCGAGAGGGTAATGATCTGGGTAAACTACACCGACCGGACCATAGGCTGGAACATAGATCTCGAAATGCCCCAACGCATCATCGTCCTTTTCACTTTCATTCATCAGGCTCTGACACGTTGCTGGTGCATTCTTAAGTCCGTCAGGCACAACATTGCACTGGTAGGTACTCCCGTCCACAACAAAACCACATACCTCTTTAGCACGCTCGGACAAAGTTACAAGCAACGACCACTCACGACATTCCTTATCCCTCAGATCCTTCGTCCACACGTAATCCAGCTCTGCTTGCACCATAGGCTGTCGAGCAGGATTTATACGGCAGGGAATTAAACTGAGCCTTGCACTATCTCCAGCCTGCATGTCGGATTCTACCCCGTACCTCAGGCCTGGAGAAGCAACAAACATGCGAAAGTACTGCCATAGCCTAGTAAATAACTGCCTTGCACTGTCTCCACGAACAACATGCCTTGTGCCCTCCCACAACCCAGCCGAGACCGCAGCTTCTAACCTGTAGTCTCCCTCCTTCTCCACCTTCGTCCCTAGAACAGCCAGGTCATGAGAGGGACAATCAGTACCACCCGTGCAGTCACTCCCACAGTTCATTATTGCTAAGGCTTCCCCGCCGATACCGTACATGCGCACCCCCGCATTCCTTGTGACGACATCTGCCTGCGCAGCATCACCGCTTTCAGCGACATGGCCAGATACAGTCGGTCTATGGTAGGGCTGTTGCATTAGACTAGAGCAGCATTGGGAGGCTATGCGACGACCGGGCACTGCGATACCACAGCCGACCTTACCAATCTGCTCAATGTCCTCCTTTTGACCACCACCCTTGGCAGCCATGGGTCGACCCTGACCTGGCAACCATGCCAAGGCCTCGTCGCCCACCTTAAACCACCGAAACAACGAGGCTAACGGTCTTTTAACAGTCACATGACCTGCCTGCGGAACATCTCGCACCGCCCGAGTTGTGAGACTCAGGGGCTCGGCACGACCAGTGGGGTATGAACCGAGCTGGTGCTGGAGTGCTGCACACTGCTGCTCAGGCAGGTGCTCTAGCACTTCCACAGCCACCAGACTCGTGTCCCCCGCCCACTGCTTCGCCGAGACATGACAATCCCTACTCTCCTCCACCTGTGCCCTACTGCCCCCCTCTCCTTCTCCACCTTGGCCGCGGCAGACCAACGCAGGGACAGTAGGCTGCTCAGGTGGTTGCCTCACAAACTCCTCCAACAGGTTCACATGACATGCTTCCCCGTCCTCGTGTTTAATCTCGACAGCACCATTACCACACTTCTGAACTTCCGGATCCTCCAACTGAGCAACCCTTTTTTCTCTCTGTGTGTAACGTTGCTGCCTCTGAGTCTCTTCCGGCCCTACCTCCTCACTAGCTGTGACAGGTCCTGGGGCCTCTCCAGACTCTAACATAGGTGCTAATACTGAATCAACCAGGAGAGCCGCCGAGTCAAAACTCTTAAAACCAACTCCAGCTTTAGCCTCCTCCTGTTGATCGTTCCTCTGCTGGTCTGAAGACGGAGGACTAGGCTGTGACACTTTATCTGCCCGAGCTCGGGTGACAACACACGCCATGGGTTGTGTCTGGCACCGCTCGACACACTCTTGTTCTCCCCCACTCACGTCGGCCGGCCTCTCGGCAACGACTAAGGGTAGAACCTCAGAAGCGGGCATTGCAAAGTCGTTGCCGAGAAGAAGGTCGACGCCCTCCACTGGCAGTTTCTCCACAATCCCAACATCCAATTCACGTGCCACACCATCCACCTCCAACTCCAACCGCACCAGCGGGTATGACCGAGTTGCATTAATACCCTGCACCACTACCACCCGAGCCGCATTTATAGGGTAGCCAGTCAAATTGTTCATCAGAGTCTGGGAAGCACCTGTATCACGCAAGACCTCTACTCCATGCTTGCGCCCCGCCCACATCACGCAACCCCGTCCTCTATGGTCGCAAAAAACATCCTGAGCAGGGTTCGAGCCTCTCAGGTGTTTCTGCATTGGCTGTGCCTCAGCCTCTGACGAACTGCCCCGGGCAAACTCAGAAGACTTCGGAGACACACCAATGTTGCAGGCCAAAGACACAGCTGCTGTAGGTGGTTTGCTAGGACAGACTCTTGCAAAGTGCCCCTTTTCATGACAAAGATAACACTCCAACTCCCCTCTGGGCTTCCCTTGGTACTGGGAAGGGCCCGGCCCCTTCTTAAATGGGACGGTGTTAGTCTTGTGGTCAGTCTTGGTATCATAGCTCTTGTACTTGTTTGCATAATGTATATCACTAACTCGGGGGGGTGGGGTGTCACGCCCCTTGTTACCTGCCTCACTACGCTGGGCAGACCCGCACCCACGAATTAATGATAGCCGGAGGTCAGCCATCTCAGCTGCCTCCTGTAGAGTTTTAGGGTTCTTTTCTTTAATAGTTAAAGTCATATCTGCACCAGTACACTTATAAAACTGCTCGAGCAGAAACAGCTCAGTCAACTGTTCGGCCGTCTCAGCTTTCTCAGAACGTGTCCAGTTAGCAAGTGCATCTTTTAAGTCCCGGGCATGTTCAAGAAAGGTCGCCTCCCTAGTCTTCGTAACACCCCGAAACTTCAATCGATATGTTTCTGGTTGCAACTCGTATGCCCGTAGGACAGCTCTCTTCAATTCTGGGTAGTCAATGCAAGACTCTAAAGGCAGTGCATCATAAGCCTTCAGACCCTTACCCGTAAGTCTTGAGGAGACCAGAGCTGCCCACTTCTCTTCAGGCCAATTATGCTCCCTACACTTCTTCTCAAAACGATTAAAAAATTCTGTGACTTCAGTTTCACTAAATGCCGGCACCAATTTGACTAAGTGAGACAAGGACTGTTCTCTTACTTGGCCCTCCCGGCCCATCCGAATCCCTGTCGACTCTGCACGAGTCTTATCTAAGTCTATCTGAGCACAATATTTCTCGGAGTCGTATCTAAGCTCAGCCTCGTGCCTCCTAATCTCAGCCTCAATCTCCTTCTCCTGCTTCCTAGACTCAATCTCCTGCTTCCTAGTCTCAGCCTCAATCTCCTTCTCCTGCTTCCTAGACTCAGCCTCAATCTCATACTTCCTAGACTCAATTTTAGCAAGCTCAAGTATAAATATCATATCTGGAGACAGGCAGGAAGAGGGAGCTGCCACTACTGAAGGAGGGGGGGCAAGAACTGGGGAACCACCATACGCACCGCCCGAGGGCACTCCAATCTTCCAATGCTCATCCCTCTGTGGGAGAGTGCTAACCTCCGGCAACTGAGTGGACGGCACTGTGGGAGTCGAGTGAGAGGGGATCTGGGGAGGAACCCCCCCAAACGCCCTCTCCTCCGAAACCCCATGTCGCCCACGCAACACCCAGGAAATCAGCTCCCCCTTGGACATCCCTCCTACACTGGATAGACCCAAAACCTTGGCTATCAGGTGCAAGCCATAAACATTCACCCCAGTCAGCCTCTCCTCCGTCACATGGTACTGCTTACTCACAAAAAGTCTAGCATCCTCCTCACTAGTTACTAACGGCACCTCCTCAAATAGCATCTCTCGCTCCTCGTCAATACTAGGGCCCGACATACTGAAGTTCACCAAAAAATTCTCGAGACAAAAGTGTTAAACTCCCTTATGTAAGCACTAATTACTAAATTAACTGGAGTCTCTTAAATGCTCTCCTAATTGCCTTACAAAAAAAAATATTCTTCAATATGTACGCTAAAGTACGAACAAACAAATGTTGTACAATTCTGCAAAAAATTATACTGTTCACAAAATCCTAAGCAAGGTCGCCATTTGTTACGACCGGGCACTCGGGTACACTAGGGCTCTTACACAGGACTCGAGTATGGCTCGCTGCCACAACGGAAACACACGATCCCAACCCCAGAGTACTGCCAGCCGAACAAAAAACGCCACTACCCTCCAGAGTTCTATCTGCTATAACGGGGTATACAAGAACTCGGTACTAGCGTTTCACACAACAGACTAATAACAAGACGGGAGTTATCTAGTCTGGTCAACAATCAAACAAAGAAGAAAGTACTACAACACTAAAGAATAGTGTTGGCCGAAGCCGAAGTAATCCACCCTTGAACTAAGAACTTAAGAAGTCCTCCACCCTCTACTTCGGATCGGCACTATTACGTTACGTTAAACAATAGTCCTCGAGCATCAAGCAAGGAATCTTCTGATAAGTTAGATGCTTCTCGAATACTCATAAGAAGTAAGTATCGGATTTTGAACAGCAATTTAATGAATAACTCACTGGTAATTAAAGGCTTTAAATTGACATAAGAAGAATTATAAGAATAAGCAATAGGATATGGCAAACATTAAGAAGAAGTACTCCGACAATGCACTGGCAATAGCCTACTAAGATTGTGCTCGTGGGCCACTAATCTCTGAAGTAGCTAAGCGTGCCACACATGAAATCAATAGTGCTTAAACAATAATATACATAAGGAGAAGCTTCAATACTATACTGTATCTGCTGGTCGAGCAAAGTCTAGCTGGGATATCTAAGGTTAAGAGACAATGGCTGAGCAAGCGGCTCGTAGCCTAGCGAGGTCCTTAAGACTGTGCGGCCAAATTACGGTAATTGACGGGATGCTCTCTTGAGAGATCCAGATCACTAGTATCTGGTTCTCTCCTGGCGATCCTCTCAAAGTCAAGCAAATGAGATAGCACAGTGTTGGGTGGCACAGGCAAAAGCCCTCACTCGCAACACAGTGCTAAACTCCCACGGTACACAGTCAGAAAGACCACCTAGGCGTTCCACGTCTCCGTTGCAATTGTACTGGTTCAACCGCAACCTAGTACTCATAGGAAATCACAACTCAGAAACCCTATCCCAGTCTAGCATTGCCTAAACCAGCAGAAAACAGGAACATGAATAATCGCACACAGGGAAATGCATATACGAGTGCAACAAACATCAATCAATCCTATTCTAGTTAACCCTTCCAAAAATAGGCTATCTAACAGGCACTTATCTCGTGAGAACTCAAGCGATAATACTTTGGCTGACTAAATCTGCACCAAAGGGGTCATTGAGGTTATAAAGGGTCGAGAAGGGAAGAAGATAGGCTGTTCAGAGAGTAGAGAAAGTTCACATCAGTCGGAAGAATATGGATAGTTGCAAGGGATATGAGAAGTCGCTTTGCCTGATGAGTTCTGATCTAAAAATGGCGAGACCTCCCTTTTTATACTCGGCCCCGTAGCGAGCATAACGGCAATCATGACGTCACATTCTCTCTCTCAATCTGGGATCGACAAAGGATTCCCACGCTCTTGATGAGGGGGGAGGGAGGGGGGAAGGAGGGAGGAGGGAGTGAGGCCTACACACCTCGTGGCGCGCACACTGTCCTCCGTTACATAACTCGCTCTCTCTCATCACATCATTATATATATATAAATCTCCCACACACAATACTTATATATAATGATTTAAAATAGAACTCGTTGACTTAGAAGAAAACAAAATACATAATGATAATACTTATAGTACAACGGTTCACATAAACTGAGTTAGGAAACTCTACACAGACTACAGCCAAAGTTCCTGCCCTGACGATCCTAGCGAGGGTGGGGCCTGACTGGGCGTTCTGTACAGCATGCTCATACTCGACATGCGTCACAAGACCCATGCTGGAGGTGTACTGTGGTAAACTATCAATGGAAGTTAAATATTACTAAGCTATAATGAATCAAATAAATCAATCTAAATGAAAACTACTCCATATCTAAATTGAATTCAATCTGAAACAAGCTAATTTATATCCAAAGGTCTCACATAATAAATTTATATATAGGGTAAGGTTATAAGGGTTAATATTAGCCAGGAATTAACTCACCAATAGTTCCACATGGCAATGAGGCAAGGGAGAACGTTTTACCCAATATGGCGGTGGACAATGGGGATCGAGACTTCGGTCCCGAGACACGAGTCAAGTTAAAGAAAGAATAAATTATTACATGGGAATGGACATGATTATTATGCTTATCTGTCAGTCAGTCATGGTGTCGATGAGAGCGTCGTGATGGTGTAGCTGTGTGTATTGCTGTATTGTGTATTGTGATTAGAGGCACAAAAGCACGATCAACTGAGGGCGGAAAATTAGATGTTAACTGGTTGGTGTTCGTGAAGGCTCTGGTGTTCCTCGAAAGGCACACCTTGCTGCCTTGGCAAAACGCCAGGAGCCCAAATTATCGTACCGCATCTAGGTTGCTCTATACGATAAATTATATTAATATATACGATAAATTCATATATACTACATAAGACCATGGCAATATTGTTTAATAGCATATTAGGCCTTTTACAACTTAACTTATTTACAATCTTATAATATACGATCTACTCGTCCTACATCGTGCTGTAGGAGCGATCGTGACGTCACAGAGACATACGGGATCACAAAAGAGTCATATTCTGTCGTATTTATACGATACACTCCCCCCACAAAAAAAGACCTGAACCCCACCTTAAACCTAAAGTTGCCCAGAGGCTATCTTCTGACGCCACAAGTCGACGGCGCCAGCAGCAGCGCATCTGGGACGCGTCCCGGTCCGAGAATGATCACCATCAGTAAGAGGTGAGTCGTTCCTTTGAGAATCCTCGGACCCAGCAATAACAGGTGGAGCATCAGATTGCAATGCGGAATCGAGCTCCAAAGCGTACAAACGTGCGATAGGACGAACAGTAGTTCCAGTGGCTGTCTTCAATAGTGCCACCCGCTCTACAGAGTCTGCCCCCTTGTATACCTCCAATACGCGGCCTAATTTCCAGTATAAACGAGGACTATCTTCTTGAATTAAAACAACTTCACCAACTGTAGGTGCCGTTGGTCGACCAGAGGGAGTAACACTCCTTTCCCTCAATGCTAGCAGATATTCACTAATCCATCGTTTCCTAAAATTCTCGATTATCCTGGATATATACTGATATCTCTTAGACACCGCTACCTCAGAGTACAACGAGGGATCCTCTAACTCTACTATGGACTGAAAATCAGATGGAAACGCAGTCAATGGTTTCCCATATAGCAAGTGAGCTAGCGTTAATGGTAGTGGTTCTTGCAGGTCGGTGTACACATATGTAAGCGGGTGATCATTCACGACTGCCTCTATCTCTGTGAGGACTGTCGTCAACTCACTCTTCTTTAATAGAGCACGTCCTACGACCGCTCTGAGTCCTGACTTTACTATGCAGACACATCGTTCCCACATTCCACCAAACCAAGGTGCCTTAACTGGAATGAACCTCCATTCGCACTTCTTCTCTCCCAAAAAAGTGATGATAGTAGGATCACTACTCATATCCTTTAGATATTTTGATGCTTGGACATAAGTGGGAGCATTGTCGCTAAGAATGAGTTGAGGGAATGAACGACTGGCACAAAACCGTCTGAACGCCAGCATAAATTCTTCGCTAGACATATTATCACATAGTTCTAGGTGTACCGCTCGAGATGTTGCACAGGTAAACAATAATATATAAACCTTCTCACTCTCCCTCGTCATCAATGCCCCTGTGTAATCTAATACTACCGCTTGGAAAGGTTCTACGTGCTTTAGTCTCTGGCATATTACACACTTTCTTACTACGCGTCGAGCTACTTGTTGAACTCTGGGTATCCACCATCTATATCCACTATCTATAGATAGATAGATAGATAGATAGAGACGTAAATTTGATATAATATGACATACCCCGCAGTGTTTTACTTCCCTATGTGCACATATGATCAATAGATCAGTAACGTGATGTCTTGTTGGCATAAGTATAGGGCGGTTTGTGCTGTTTGGTACACCTGACCACTTCAGGCGACCCTCACACCTGATGAGGCCATTGTCTAGGTGCAACCTTAGTTGACGCACTATATTAGGCATTAATGTCTTATTCGAGCTTTTCAAGGATTCTAATTCATTGGAAAAGGTTTCTACTTGAACCCATTTGATCAAAGTTACTTCAGCTGCTTTAAATTCACGATCATCAATGTTGTGACCCCTGTTGCAGAGTTGGCCCGTTACTTTAAGCTTGAGATTGGATGCATATCGCAATATCCAAGCTACAACTCTGACTAGTTTATTATAGTCACCGAATCTTGCCCACTCTATGATTGGACCCGGTGGCTCTTTTGGTTGGGCTGTAACTGCCACTGTTTCCAGTGGCAGAAGTCCCTCACCAACAGCATGCCATATTGTCCATTCACTTTCATGGAGCAGCCACTTTGGACCATGCCACCACAATTCGGACTTCATTAACTGGCTAGCCGTTATACCCCTAGTTATAAGATCACTAGGGTTTTCTTTAGTATTTACATAATGATAAGCAACGTCTGGCAATAGGTCCCTAATCTCATCTACCCTATTCCGCACATAAACTGGCAGAGACTTCTTGCTATGTATCCAGTTGAGTGCGACCTGACTATCGCACCAAACGTGAACGATTTCAATATTTAATTCACTCTTGTATGCTGCGCGTACATGTTGCACCAGACGTGCTAATAGCAGCATGGCAGTCAATTCCATTTTAGGAATAGTTACCTTTTTAACCGGGGCTACCTTGGCCCGGGCTGTAACTAAATGTGCCCCAAATGAAGTAAAGACATATATGGCTACCCCGTATGTCGTGGCGCTAGCATCGCAAAATGTGTGTAACGTAATGTCACCGAACGCCGCCACTTTACGAGGTATAGGTTTAGTACATAGGATGGCATATTCATTCAATAACAATGTCCCTTGGTCATCCAGGTCCTCGGGCAAACTGTCATCCCATTCTATTTTACGTCTCCAAACTTCCTGCATTAGAATCCTAGCTCTTATGGTAATGGGTAAGGCTAGACCCAAAGGATAAAAAAATTGCGCAACTTTGCTCAACAGACTTCTTTTGGTGTGCGCTCCTGTCTGCTGAGCAAAATACCTTGTTTGAAAAGTTAGTATGTCATGTTTAGGTTGCCAGATCATCCCCAAATTTCTGGACTTTTCCTGGTTAAGAGATGCCGTACCGTTCACCTGTATCAAATTCTGAAGATCTTCACTATTAGTAACCCACTCGCGGAGAAATAGATGTGCATCCGCAAACAATCTGCGTGCTTGCCAGTATGCATATAACAAATCATCCTGACTATCGCTCGAACCCTGCAAATTGTCAATATATAATCCATGAGATAGTTTACTTGTGTCCTCATGAGTGTCAGCTAGATGTTTTCTGATTGTGGCATTTAACAAAAACTGTGAGCACGTGGCCCCAAAGAGTACAACCCGAAAACGGTATATTATGATTGGACTCTCAGAATCGCTAATGTCGCCGAACCAAAAAAAGCGGGTAACATCTCTATCTTCCTCCTTTAGCTTGACCATCAAGAATGCTTTCTCGATGTCACTGGTATAGGCGTACTTTCCCAGCCTAAACCGCAATAGATGTTGGGACAGGTCCGACACCATGGACGGATCTGTCAACAGGCAGTCATTTAGACTGGGTTGTTGACCTTGGTGGGCAGAACAGTCATACACCACCCATATTGGTGTGGTGATGCTGTCTTTCCTTACCCCATGATGGGCCAGATAGTGAACCCTACCCTTCTTAAACGGTTCCTTGACATCGACTCTCTCAATAAAGCCCCTATCCTCATAACTCCGAAATACATCGTCATACGCCTGGTGCGTGCTCGGTTCGTTAGACAATTTACGCTGTAATGCGCACAAGCGACCTAATGCCAAACCATAGTTGGTAGGCAGGCTTATCTCACTGTTCTTCCAGGGTAAACTAACTTTATATTGCTTGTCTGAGGCACAGTAGCACACAGACTCGTCAAACCTTTGTAGCGCAACTTCCGAGTCATAATCAGTCTCCATAGGATTAATGCCTATGTGATCCAATCTCCACAGTCGTTCCAGGTCGAACTCGGCAGCCATCTTAGGGTCACTAGGTTGGGAATCCTCCCTTCCCAACTCCTCTGCCGCGGTTACATTGACTCTATAAATCGAGACCGTGTCGACCAGGACCTTTGACTGTGTAGTATGCACCTTTCCGCTCATGCAATATCCAAATTTAGTGGGGATTAAAATTACACCACACATCTTTTTAAATCCAGGGTATACTACTTCATAATAATAATCCACACCAAGTAGAACATACACCTCATTCTGATTTCCCATGGGATCTGACAAGTTAACCCCTTTGCTACGTAATGTGTGTTCAACCTTCTTCACACCCACAGATACATATTCTGGTAGGGTGTCTACCACGATACAAGTCATAAAGTACCGGTTTTTACAGTAGAAATAATTATGAAATCTCCGCTATCTCGTAGTCTTGCTTATCAGTAACCCCTGTGAAGCCCTGTAATCGAAGAGTCTCAGCCCTACGATTCGGTGCTTCAGTCCCACTAGTACGGACCTCTTTATAAAGGAACGTTGAGACCCTTGATCTAGAAGTACCCGACAAACTTTGTTACTGTCATTACCTTCCATGGGAATCTGTATTGTGGGCAATATATTGGTGTCTTGCATGCTACTTAGTGTCACAGTTGTAGTACCCTCTGTTTTGACGTCTTTGACTTTATCTGCAGGAGGACACAACTTATCAAAGTGATGTCCTTTGCAGTGGCGACAGGGCCTTAAATATGTAGCAGTACATTGTCCCTGCTTACCATGTTCCCCACTTAGACAACCCACACATAGCTTCAATCTTTTTGCCTGTGCTAGTTTTGTCTCATTTGTTGGGTATTTTACGCAGAAACTCCATTTATGCTTGTTGTTACATAGCTTACATAGAATCTGAGCAGGTTTCTTATACGCACCCTCTTTCTTTTCTTTAGTCCCCACTGTCATGCTTACTGTTCCCCTCTTCTCCACATTCTCACTCCCTCTCAACTCATACATTCTCCCTTTGTTCAACTGTAGATTATTGATTTCCTTACTGAACTGAGTTTTGAACTACCCCAGCTCAAATGATCTTACCTTATCAAGTATTGCCATAGGAAGCTTCTGACGCAAGATAATGACTATCATTTCCTGCGTGGTAAGCCCTAGGGTGTCTAGCGATCGAGTATGGCACTCGATATTTGCCCTGAAGTTTGTCAACTCCTCAACCTTATACTGTGGTTCTGCGAGCCTTAACAAGGCAACGACATGGGCCTTCTTCAACTGCTCTTTATCCCTGTATGTGGACTCTAATAAGTGTACCGCTTCAAGATAACTACCACCCACTACTGAAAAACCCTCTATTAAATGTAAGGCCTCTCCTTCCATTTGTCCCTTCAGATAGTGAAACTTGCGGACATTATCCAAAGAGGATTCATGAACCGTAGATCGAAATACGTCCCAAAAAGCTAACCACTCAGTTAACTTGCCCCCAAATGTAGGAAGATTGAGCTTTGGGAGGTGTACAGTATGTTTTGGGTCAGCCCTTCTATGGGCCTCATTATCGCCTCCCTTCTTACTCGCGACAGCACGCTGTAATAGGTACTTCGCTCTAAAGACAGGTTCGTCATAGAGGGCGCAATTATCACACTCTGTAACTATCTCTTCCTCCTCTATCATGTCAGCCACAATCACCTCACTCAGAGCCGGAATACGACCGTGGGTAGCTTGGACGTTTTCTAATCTAGCCTCCAATTCCACAATAAGTAGCTACTCCATACGCTGTGGCACTCGCATCACAGAATGCATGTAAAGACATGGGTCCAAATGCGGCCACTTGGCGTGGTAACTCTAATGTACATCTATCTATTCAATCTATATGCTCAGGCCCAATCTCCATTTTGGGGGTAGCCGACTCAAGACAGAGCAAGAACAGGGAAACACAAAAACAACATAAAACAACAAATAAACACAGATAAAAAGCACAAACTCACGCACATCCAGGTCATCCAGGAGAAGACCCAGAGACCAGGGTCACCAAGGTCGCTCCAGCACTCCCCCGGCCCCCGACCACCCGGAGAGGTTCCGATCTAGGCAGGCAGACATGCAGCGGATCCAAAGCCACAAGCCCTCCCACCACACTTCCAGGCACACCCTTCATATTAATCGTCTCCCCGGGCCAGGCGCCTGATGGACTATTATCTAGTCCAACTTGCGCCCGACCCCTTACTCTAAATGACCACGTGTTCACTCAACTATTCACAAGCATTCTCCATTCACTCCTGTCCACCACCACTTCCCCTGCCTGATCTATAGTCATTCCTCTATCATCCAAAGCTTTTCTTACACAGTCTCTCCATCTCAATGGGGGTCTTCCTGCCCTTCTAACTCCCCTTGTTGACAAATGTTCCTGCTGCCCCACCCTCCTACGTATCTCTTCATTCCTCAATATGTCTATACGAGTAACTCCACACATACTCCTCAAGCAGCTCATCTCCATCACATCCTGCCCTCTTTTCTCCTTTTTCTTCAGAGCCCATGTCTCAGCCCCATACATAACTGTTGGCACAACAATTCCTTGATAGAGTGCACTTTTTACTTTCACTCCGAGATTTCTCGTCTTCCACATACTTCCCATTGCTCCGAAAACCTTACATAGGGTGTTATAATCTTCTAGTAAGGACCTACCCTGTTCAATAAGATCATTGGGTAATTTTTCGTCCCACCCCACGTTGCGTCTCCATATTTCCTATTTTAGAATCCTAGCTCTGATGGTAACAGGTAATGCTAAACCTACAGTAAAGGATAAAAAAATTGCGCGACTTTACTTAACAGACTACGTTTTGTGTGCGTCCATCTGTTTAGTATAATCTCTGTTCCGGTACATCAGTATATCTTTCCCTGGTTGCCATATCATCCCCAAGATTCTGGCATATTCTTGGTTATCAGAAGCTACCCCATCTATTATTAGACCATCCCAAAGCAACACAGAATTTGAAACCCACTCGCGGAGAAACAGATAAGCCTCAGTGAACAACCTACTAGCCTGCCTATAGTTGGCGACTAGTTCCTTTTCACTACCACTAGACCCCTGCAAATTGTCTATGTATAATCCGCGAGAGAGTTCAGTCGTGTCTTCTACAGAATCATCAAGATGTTTTTTAATGGTCGCATTTCATAGAAATTGCGAACACGTAGCGCCAAACAAGATTACCTTAAACCGATAGGTTACTATGGGACTCCTCCGGGTCGTTGATGTTTTTGAACCAAAGGAACCGGGTGACGTCTCGATCCCCTTCTGCAATTTCACCATCAAGAAGGCCTTTTCTATATCGCTGGTGAATGCGTAACGTCCCAGTCTAAAGTGCAATAATTGCTGCGATAGATCCGACACCATGGAAGGGCCGGTCAATAGACAATAATTTAGACTGGGACTATGGCCTAGGTGGGCTGAGCAGTCGAATGGGAGTGGTAACACTGTCCTTCTTCACCCCATGATGTGCGAGGTAATGGATTTTCCCGGCACTCCCTGGTTCATCCACATCGACGACCTCGATAAACCCTCGGTTGAGATAATTTTTAAAAACCTTGTCATAAGCCTTCTAGGTGGTAGGTTCTTGGGTTAGTTTCCGCTGCAAGGCGCGTAACCTGCCCAACGCTAAACCATAATTGGTTGGCAAACTGATATTCTCATGTTTCCATGGTAGACAAACTTCGTATTGTTTTTCCTTGGTCAAGTAATGCACAGATTCCGAGAACTTCTCGATCGCGAATTTTGATTCCTGGTCATTCTCCACAGGTTTAATTCCTATGTGGACTAGTTTCCACAGTTTTTCTAGATTGAACTCGGCAGCTAACTTTGGGTCCTCAATGTGAGTATCATCTTCGGTGAACTCTTCTGCCGAGGTCATGCTCATCCTCAACATGGATACCGTGTCAACCAGAACATTTGACTGGGTACTTTGGACTGTACCGCTCATGCAGTAGCCAAACTTAGTGGAGATCAAGATTACTCCACTCTCTCTTTTAAAACCTGGGTGTACTACATCATAATAATAATCTGCTCCTAACAGTATGTGCACCTCCTTCAAGTCACCTATGGGATCAGACAGGTAAATACCTTTCCTACGAAGTGCATGCTCTACTTTGTTAATTCCTACAGATTCATAGTCTGGGAGTTCATCTACCACTACACACTGTAAGAACTGTTTCTTCTTACGGTAAATGTAAGCAACAACAACTTCGTAGTCTCTACTGTCGGTCACTCCTGTAAAACCTTGCAACCTAAGCGTCTCACTACCTACTACACAGTGTTTTAGACCGTCCATCACCGATCTCTTTATAAAGGATCGTTGTGAGCCCTGCTCTAGGAGTAGCCGACAGACTTGTGTCCTGCCATAACCCTCTATGGGTATCTTGATTGTGGGTAAAATGGTGGTGTCCTTCCTACTGCCTAGCATTAGTGTTGCAGTACTGTTTCCTCCTTGACTGGACTACCTGTGGGGCATAACTTGTCAAAGTGATGACCCTCACAGTTGCGACAGGGCCTCAAATAGGAAGCAGTACATTTACCCTGCATACCATGGTCCTCACTCAGACAACCCTTGCACAATTTTAGCTTCCTTGCTTGAGCTAATTTGGCTTCATTGGTTTGATATTTGGTACAGCCTAGCCATTTATGCTTGGGATTGTTGCATAGCCTACATGACATTTGTGGTTTCTTTCGTGACTCTTCAACCTTCCCTTTAGAACCTACCATCATATTAATTGAACCCCTTGCTATTATCCCTTCTGACCCACCCACCGTCCTACCATTGTTCAATTGTATGTTGCTAATCTCCTTGCTAAAGGACTCTTTGAACTCCTCCAAATCAAAAGTACGAACTTTATCTAGAATAGCTAGAGGTAATTTCTGTCTTAAAATTATGACCAGCATTTCTTGTGAGGTTACCCCAATGCATCTAATGATCTTGTATGACACTCCATATCTGCCCTGAACTTTGTCAGTTCATCGACCCTGTACCTAGGCTGTGCTAGGTTCAACAGGGCGTTCACGTGGGCTACTTTGAGCTGGTCAGTGTCTCCATACGTCGCCTGTAATAACCTCACAACACTATCATAATTTTCACCTACGATGGAAAAACCTTCTACCAAATGTAAAGCTGCATCCTCGAGTTGGCCTTTCAGATAATGGAACTTTCGTACATCGTCAAGTTTTGAATCATGCACTGTGGATTTAAAGACATCCCAAAATGATAACCACTCGGTCAAGTTTCCCCTGAACTTCGGTAAATTTAATTTGGGCTAGTTGACTTCACGACGGGGATCTGTCTGCTTGGGAGCGCTGCTAGTCGAGGTTATCTCTATCTTCTTTGCTCTTCGCAGTAAATGGATTGCCTCTAAATTGGCGATATCATTGACAGAGCGCTGCTCATACTCCGCATGAATATCGGACTCTTCCTCTAACCCTGATACTATGCTTTCATTCAGGGTAACTATACGATCATAGGTAGTTTGTAGGTATTTTAACCTAGCCTCTAGCTGTTCAGGAGTTGCACTAGCTACAAAGTCTTCCAAATCGGACGTTAGCCTAGTGATGAAACCCCTCAAACCCCCTCTCTGGTTTTTCAAGACTGTGATAGACATAATTATGTTTTTTTTATCTTCTGGTTTACTAACCATTAAATGATTCACACGAATTAGCCTAACCCTTCGTCGGCCAATACGGACCTCTATAATAAGTCTCGATCGTGAAATATAGGCCTACCCTTTTGTTAATTGTCATATGAAATTACATTTTAGTCCTCCTATGCATTATTGTTTCAAATTACCCTACCCTTCATAGATTAATGTAATTAAAGTAAAGAGGTAGAAATGACTATATAAACGGCTTACCTTACACAATACAGTACCACGAGAGCTTGAGATATGATGATTAAACATAGAAGGAAATATGAGATGGTAGGTCAGTCATAAGTCAAAGAAAAATAGTAAATCATAATGAAATTAGGGAAACAAATGCAGGGTATGATGGTGATAGCCGAGACCTACCCCCTACTAGGATCCTTTGATCCACAGCCTCCATCAATATAGCCCTTGTTCATAATACCTAACTATAGGATATCTAACTGTGGGTCAAAGTCCCGAGGTTTAGGCACCAATATGGCGGATTTAAGGAAGATAAGTTTACTCTAGGCTACCTAAGACTGAAAAGGTCCGCTCATGTAAATTAATAATAATACCGGGAGTGTAACTCATGTTACGACCGGGCACTCGGGTACACTAGGGCTCTTACACAGGACTCGAGTATGGCTCGCTGCCACAACGGAAACACACGATCCCAACCCCAGAGTACTGCCAGCCGAACAAAAAACGCCACTACCCTCCAGAGTTCTATCTGCTATAACGGGGTATACAAGAACTCGGTACTAGCGTTTCACACAACAGACTAATAATAAGACGGGAGTTATCTAGTCTGGTCAACAATCAAACAAAGAAGAAAGTACTACAACACTAAAGAATAGTGTTGGCCGAAGCCGAAGTAATCCACCCTTGAACTAAGAACTTAAGAAGTCCTCCACCCTCTACTTCGGATCGGCACTATTACGTTACGTTAAACAATAGTCCTCGAGCATCAAGCAAGGAATCTTCTGATAAGTTAGATGCTTCTCGAATACTCATAAGAAGTAAGTATCGGATTTTGAACAGCAATTTAATGAATACTCACTGGTAATTAAAGGCTTTAAATTGACATAAGAAGAATTATAAGAATAAGCAATAGGATATGGCAAACATTAAGAAGAAGTACTCCGACAATGCACTGGCAATAGCCTACTAAGATTGTGCTCGTGGGCCACTAATCTCTGAAGTAGCTAAGCGTGCCACACATGAAATCAATAGTGCTTAAACAATAATATACATAAGGAGAAGCTTCAATACTATGCTGTATCTGCTGGTCGAGCAAAGTCTAGCTGGGATATCTAAGGTTAAGAGACAATGGCTGAGCAAGCGGCTCGTAGCCTAGCGAGGTCCTTAAGACTGTGCGGCCAAATTACGGTAATTGACGGGATGCTCTCTTGAGAGATCCAGATCACTAGTATCTGGTTCTCTCCTGGCGATCCTCTCAAAGTCAAGCAAATGAGATAGCACAGTGTTGGGTGGCACAGGCAAAAGCCCTCACTCGCAACACAGTGCTAAACTCCCACGGTACACAGTCAGAAAGACCACCTAGGCGTTCCACGTCTCCGTTGCAATTGTACTGGTTCAACCGCAACCTAGTACTCATAGGAAATCACAACTCAGAAACCCTATCCCAGTCTAGCATTGCCTAAACCAGCAGAAAACAGGAACATGAATAATCGCACACAGGGAAATGCATATACGAGTGCAACAAACATCAATCAATCCTATTCTAGTTAACCCTTCCAAAAATAGGCTATCTAACAGGCACTTATCTCGTGAGAACTCAAGCGATAATACTTTGGCTGACTAAATCTGCACCAAAGGGGTCATGGAGGTTAAACAGGGACGAGAAGAGAAGAAGATAGGCTGTTCAGAGAGTAGAGAAAGTTCACATCAGTCGGAAGAATATGGATAGTTGCAAGGGATATGAGAAGTCGCTTTGCCTGATGAGTTCTGAGTAAAGCATGGCGAGACCTCCCTTTTTATACTCGGCCCTCTAGCGGCATATCTCAAACTACTTAAGGACCGCCCACTGGCAATCATGACGTCATATTCTCTCTCAATCTGGGATCGACAAAGAACTTCCCACGCGCTGAAAGGGAGGAAGGGAGGAGGGAGGAGGGAATTAGGCCTACCGGCCCGCGTGGCGCACTCACTGATCCCCGTTACGTAATATCTCCCTCTCTCTCCTCTCATCATTACATATAAGTCCCACACACAATACTTATATCTAATGATATAAAATAGAACTCGTTGACTTAGAAGAAAACAAAATACATAATGATAATACTTATAGTACAACGGTTCACATAAACTGAGTTAGGAAACTCTACACAGACTACAGCCAAAGTTCCTGCCCTGACGATCCTAGCGAGAGTGGGGCCTGACTGGGCGTTCTGTACAGCATGCTCATACTCGACATGCGTCACACCTCCCCCAAGATTTTACTTGCTCAACCGTGAGCTAAAATCTGATATACAGAACCCCATCAAACCCCTCACACCCAGCGACCGCATGGCACTAAAACAACGCTGAGTTTATCACTAAAACACATCTTATATAAAAAAAAAAAAATTCACATTTCATAACTCCTCCCAACAATAGTAAAAGACATAATATCATGCTCCCAGAGCGAGCTTACAGCAGCTCAGCCGTTTGATAGTTCGTGGACTACTCAAACACTATAGGCTATGACAAACTTATACAATTATCTATATCAAAAAGAAAGAGTTTTTATATGATTTTTATATTTTAATATGTTTTTTCCGGCTGCACTATAAGGGCAGCCTATTTTTTCTTCTATACCAAACGCTCAACAATCCTGCTTTACGACCCAATACGCTGGGCTACAACCGCGAGCCAACAAGCACCAAGCGCAAAATACTACTCAAACTAAAGCAGGAGGCTACCCGTGTGTCAATCTACCCAGGATCATATACCCCTGAACGACCACATGCAACCTCGTTGTCACAACCGGCAATATGGCTTATGTCCAGGTTATATACCAATAACCTTAGTGACCACCTGGTCAGCCTCATATTCCGATTGTGAAACTGGTCCAAGATCTCGAGAGGGTAATGATCTGGGTAAACTACACCGACCGGACCATAGGCTGGAACATAGATCTCGAAATGCCCCAGCGCATCATTGTCCTTTTCACTTTCATTCATCAGGCTCTGACACGTTGCTGGTGCATTCTTAAGTCCGTCAGGCACAACATTGCACTGGTAGGTACTCCCGTCCACAACAAAACCACATACCTCTTTAGCACGCTCGGACAAAGTTACTTGCCAGTAACCTTTTACTAAATCAACTTTAGACAAAAACCGAGCATTACCAATTTTATCAACACTATCATCAACCCGAGGAAGAGGATATGGGTTAGTTGGAGTCAAACCGTTTAGCCTACGGAAATCAATACAGAAGCGTACCTTGCCATCTGGTTTAGGCTGCAGTGTTACGGGGGAAGTCCATTTAACGGTACCTTTCTCTATCAACCCTCTACCGAGCATATACTCCAACTCATCCCTCAGAGCGGGTAGTTTTATGGGGGGCACACGGTATGGGATTGACTTAAAGGGTAGATGGTGCCCCACGTCAACATCATGCATAGCCTGAGTAGTGAGGCCTGGATGTTCAGCGAATACAGTGGGGTATAAACCGAGCAACTGACGGATAGCTTCAAATTGCGGCTCAGGCAAATGGGCTATAGCCTCGTCAGCCCTTAGGCTCGAGTTCCCCGCCCACTGATCCGCTGAAACATGGTGATCCCAGCTATCCTCCTCTGAAGCTTGATTGTCCCCCTCTCCTTCTCCACCACGGCCGCAACAAGCCAACACAGGGACAGTGAGAGGCTCAGAGGGGCGCCTCACATACTCTTTTATCAGGTTCACGTGACATAACTGATTCTTCTTCCTCCTGTCTGGAGTGGCAACAAGGTAATCTAGGTCCGAAATTTTCTCCACAATTTTATAGGGTCCAGTATACTTCGCCGACAAGGGGTTACCCACCAAAGGCAACAAAATCAACACCTCCTGTCCCACAATGAACTCCCGGAGCTTCACTTTGCGATCATACCTGTCCTTCATTAAAGCTTGTGACCCTGTTAAATTCCGACCTGCCATCTCCAGACTCTTAAGCATGCGCTCACGGCTTTCAAACACATACTTCAACAAGGAACAAGGCGGCACAGTTCCTTCCCAAATTTCCCGCAGCATATTAAGGGGGCCCCTGACTCGGTGTCCAAAAATCAGCTCGTTTGGACTAAATCCCAGGCTCTCACCAGGCACTTCCCGAGCAGCAAACAGTACATACGGCAATCCAAGATCCCAATCTCTTCCGTTATCAGCACAATAACACCTGAGCATGCTTTTAAGGGTGGCATGCCACCGCTCAAGCACCCCTTGGCTCTCAGGGTGATACGCTGACGATACCACCGCCCGTATTCCATGCTGTTGCATTGTTTGCTTAAAGAGATTGGAGGTAAAATTGGACCCCTGATCAGACTGAATCTCCTCCGGGTACCCGTACCTTGAAAAGTACCACAACAAGTTACTGACTACCGTCTTAGCCATGCCGTTTTTCATGGGGTATGCATCGGGGTATCTAGTGGCAACATCCATGATGGTTAACAAAAATTTATTACCAGCCTTTGTGGGAGGGAGGGGACCAACCATGTCAACAACAATCTTACTAAAAGGTGGCCCAATTACAGGAATAGGGTGCAACGGAGCTTTAGGAATAACTTGGTTTGGTTTCCCGACCCGTTGACAAATATCACATGAGTTTATCCAGGACTGCACATGAGACTTCATCCCCGGCCACCAAAACAACTTCCCCAAAGCCGCCACCGTTTTTCTTACCCCCAAATGTCCTGCCAGCGGTGTGTCATGCGCCAAACTCAGTAGGCTATCCCTGCACTCCCGCGGCACCATCAACTGGTCCACTACCCCGGACCCCATCTTCCAGCTACGGTTAGGGTCTTGAAAACGCCGATACAGGATGCCATCTAAATAAAAAAAATCTCCCGGCTGTGCATCACCGTCCTCGTCGAGCTCCACAGCTCCATTAGCACACGTTTGGAGCTCAGGGTCCTCCAGCTGCAACCGACGTATATCTGAGGGTGCCAAGCGATCTAACTGCTCCCGGAGCAATGCATGACCCTCCCCGATACTGAGCTGCTCCCTCTGTCTCTCTCGATGTTCATAACGTTGCTGTCGTGGAGACTCGTCATGCCCAGCCTCGTCACTCTCGATGACAGGCCCAGGGGCTACTCCAGAACTAAGTAATGGTGCTAATACTGAATCACCCAGGAGAGCCGCCGAGTCAAAACTCTTAAAACCAACTCCAGCTTTAGCCTCCTCCTGTTGATCGTTCCTCTGCTGGTCTGAAGACGGAGGACTAGGCTGTGACACTTTAGCTGCCCGAGCTCGGGTGACAGCACACGCCATGGGTTGTGCCTGGCACCGCTCGACCCACTCTCGCTCTTCCCTACTCACGTCGGCCGGCCTCTCGGCAACGACTAAGGGTAGAACCTCAGAAGCGGGCATTGCAAAGTCGTTGCCGAGAAGAAGGTCGACGCCCTCCACTGGCAGTTTCTCCACAATCCCAACATCCAATTCACGTGCCACACCATCCACCTCCAACTCCAACCGCACCAGCGGGTATGACCGAGTTGCATTAATACCCTGCACCACCACCACCCGAGCCGCATTTATAGGGTAGCCAGTCAAGTTTTTCATCAAAGTCTGGGAAGCACCTGTATCACGCAAGACCTCTACTCCATGCTTGCGCCCCGCCCACATCACGCAACCCCGTCCTCTATGGTCGCAAAAAACATCCTGAGCAGGGTTCGAGCCTCCCAGGTGCTTCTGCATTGGCTGTGCCTCAGCCTCTGACGAACTGCCCCGGGCAAACTCAGAAGGCTTCAGAGACACACCAATGTTGCAGGCCAAAGACACAGCTGCTGTAGGTGGTTTGCTAGGACAGACTCTTGCAAAGTGCCCCTTTTTATGACATTGATAACACTCTAACTCCCCTTTGGGCTTCCCTTGGTACTGGGAAGGGCCCGGCCCCTTCTTAAATGGGACGGTGCTAGTCTTGTGGTCAGTCTTGGTATCATAACTCTTGTACTTGTTTGCATAAGATATATTACTAACTCGGGGGGGTGGGGCGTCACGCCCCTTGTTACCTGCCTCACTACGCTGGGCAGACCCGCACCCACGAATTAATGATAGCCGGAGGTCAGCCATCTCAGCTGCCTCCTGTAGAGTTTTTGGATTCTTTTCTTTAATAGTTAAAGTCATTTCTGCACCTGTACACTTATAAAACTGCTCGAGCAGAAACAGCTCAGTCAACTGTTCGGCCGTCTCAGCTTTCTCAGAACGTGTCCAGTTTGTAAGTGCATCTTTTAAGTCCCGGGCATGTTCAAGAAAGGTCGCCTCCCTAGTCTTTGTAACACCCCGAAACTTCAATCGATATGTTTCTGGTTGCAACTCGTATGCCCGTAGGACAGCTCTCTTCAATTCTGGGTAGTCAATGCAAGACTCTAAAGGCAGTGCATCATAAGCCTTCAGACCCTTACCCGTAAGTCTTGAGGAGACTAGAGCTGCCCACTTCTCTTCAGGCCAATTATGCTCCCTACACTTCTTCTCAAAACGATTAAAAAATTCTGTGACTTCAGTTTCACTAAATGCCGGCACCAATTTGACTAAGTGATACAAGGACTGTTCTCTTACTTGGCCCTCACGGCCCATCCGAATCCCTGTCGACTCTGCACGAGTCTTATCTAAATCTATTTGAGCACAATATTTCTCTGAGTCGTACCTAAGCTCAGCCTCATGCCTCCTGGTCTCATCCTCTTGCCTCCTAACCTCAATCTCATGCCTCCTAGTCTCATTCTCCTGCTTCCTAGCCTCAGTCTCATGCCTCCTAGTCTCAGCCTCAATCTCCTTCTCATGCCTCCTAGACTCATTCTCCATCTCCTGCTTCCTAGCCTCATTCTCCATTTTAGCAAGCTCGAGTTTAAATATCATCTCAGGAGACAGGCCGGAAGAGGGAGCTGCCACTACTGAAGGAGGGGGGGCAAGAACTGGGGAACCACCATACGCACCGCCCGAGGGCACTCCAATCTTCCAATGCTCATCCCTCTGTGGGAGAGTGCTAACCTCCGGCAACTGAGTGGACGGCACTGTGGGAGTCGAGTGAGAGGGGATCTGGGGAGGAACCCCCCCAAACGCCCTCTCCTCCGAAACCCCATGTCGCCCACGCAACACCCAGGAAATCAGCTCCCCCTTGGACATCCCTCCTACATTGGATAGACCCAAAACCTTGGCTATCAGGTGCAAGCCATAAACATTCACCCCAGTCAGCCTCTCCTCCGTCACGTGGTACTGCTTACTCACAAAAAGTCTAGCATCCTCCTCACTAGTTACTAACGGCACCTCCTCAAATAGCATCTCTCGCTCCTCGTCAGTACTAGGGCACGACATACTGAAGTTCACCAAAAAATTCTCGAGACAAAAGTGTTAAACTCCCTTATGCAAGCACTAATTACTAAATTAACTGGAGTCTCTTAAATGCTCTCCTAATTGCCTTACAAAAAAAAAATATTCTTCAATATGTACGCTAAAGTACGAACAAACAAATGTTGTACAACTCTGCAAAAAATTATACTGTTCACAAAATCCTAAGCAAGGTCGCCATTTGTTACGACCGGGCACTCGGGTACACTAGGGCTCTTACACAGGACTCGAGTATGGCTCGCTGCCACAACGGAAACACACGATCCCAACCCCAGAGTACTGCCAGCCGAACAAAAAAACGCCACTACCCTCCAGAGTTCTATCTGCTATAACGGGGTATACAAGAACTCGGTACTAGCGTTTCACACAACAGACTAATAATAAGACGGGAGTTATCTAGTCTGGTCAACAATCAAACAAAGAAGAAAGTACTACAACACTAAAGAATAGTGTTGGCCGAAGCCGAAGTAATCCACCCTTGAACTAAGAACTTAAGAAGTCCTCCACCCTCTACTTCGGATCGGCACTATTACGTTACGTTAAACAATAGTCCTCGAGCATCAAGCAAGGAATCTTCTGATAAGTTAGATGCTTCTCGAATACTCATAAGAAGTAAGTATCGGATTTTGAACAGCAATTTAATGAATACTCACTGGTAATTAAAGGCTTTAAATTGACATAAGAAGAATTATAAGAATAAGCAATAGGATATGGCAAACATTAAGAAGAAGTACTCCGACAATGCACTGGCAATAGCCTACTAAGATTGTGCTCGTGGGCCACTAATCTCTGAAGTAGCTAAGCGTGCCACACATGAAATCAATAGTGCTTAAACAATAATATACATAAGGAGAAGCTTCAATACTATGCTGTATCTGCTGGTCGAGCAAAGTCTAGCTGGGATATCTAAGGTTAAGAGACAATGGCTGAGCAAGCGGCTCGTAGCCTAGCGAGGTCCTTAAGACTGTGCGGCCAAATTACGGTAATTGACGGGATGCTCTCTTGAGAGATCCAGATCACTAGTATCTGGTTCTCTCCTGGCGATCCTCTCAAAGTCAAGCAAATGAGATAGCACAGTGTTGGGTGGCACAGGCAAAAGCCCTCACTCGCAACACAGTGCTAAACTCCCACGGTACACAGTCAGAAAGACCACCTAGGCGTTCCACGTCTCCGTTGCAATTGTACTGGTTCAACCGCAACCTAGTACTCATAGGAAATCACAACTCAGAAACCCTATCCCAGTCTAGCATTGCCTAAACCAGCAGAAAACAGGAACATGAATAATCGCACACAGGGAAATGCATATACGAGTGCAACAAACATCAATCAATCCTATTCTAGTTAACCCTTCCAAAAATAGGCTATCTAACAGGCACTTATCTCGTGAGAACTCAAGCGATAATACTTTGGCTGACTAAATCTGCACCAAAGGGGTCATGGAGGTTAAACAGGGACGAGAAGAGAAGAAGATAGGCTGTTCAGAGAGTAGAGAAAGTTCACATCAGTCGGAAGAATATGGATAGTTGCAAGGGATATGAGAAGTCGCTTTGCCTGATGAGTTCTGAGTAAAGCATGGCGAGACCTCCCTTTTTATACTCGGCCCTCTAGCGGCATATCTCAAACTACTTAAGGACCGCCCACTGGCAATCATGACGTCATATTCTCTCTCAATCTGGGATCGACAAAGAACTTCCCACGCGCTGAAAGGGAGGAAGGGAGGAGGGAGGAGGGAATTAGGCCTACCGGCCCGCGTGGCGCACTCACTGATCCCCGTTACGTAATATCTCCCTCTCTCTCCTCTCATCATTACATATAAGTCCCACACACAATACTTATATCTAATGATATAAAATAGAACTCGTTGACTTAGAAGAAAACAAAATACATAATGATAATACTTATAGTACAACGGTTCACATAAACTGAGTTAGGAAACTCTACACAGACTACAGCCAAAGTTCCTGCCCTGACGATCCTAGCGAGAGTGGGGCCTGACTGGGCGTTCTGTACAGCATGCTCATACTCGACATGCGTCACACTCACTATTAAAATCACCATAGAATATTGCAGTTAGGCAAGGTGGAAATGCTGATGGATGGTAGGCAAATGGCTACTATTCGAACACCACTGGATGTTTACCTTAAGGTGACGACATGGATGCACCTGAACAAATAATGAATAAATAAGGTCAAAGGAAATTAAATCATGATAATAATGCTTAGCTGTCAGTCGGTCTGTCTGTAGGATGAAGTTGAGTTTAAGTTAATGATGAGAGCTGGATGAAACCGGAACCAGGATCGCGGCGAACTAAGGAGTGGAGTTGTTGTTAGGATGATGTATAAAAGTGCTCTGACGCGGTGCGCCACAATCCGAGACGTGATCGTCTTACGCTACGAATCTAGCGGCTACTGCTAAGTTAGTAGCGGATATCTAGCGGTCAATATCGCACCGCTTTCATAATATTACGGCATGATTTATATGATAAATCAATTATGCATTCCTAAAGACTCTTAAATACTATACTTTCGTATAATAGGCCTTATTTAACATAATAAGGTTACATACTGTACACACTGTATTTAGGGTATGATACATAGCAAATGTAGGTTATACCACTGACTATCGTGAATCCACGATATGCACATTGTCACCATTCATAGAAAGAAAACTTCTATCTGTGTCTTCTTTGTCCTATCCATCCATTCCTTCCTTACTACCTCATATTTTCCATTTTTGTCTTGCTTCATTTTACATTGCTGCAAAACTCCAACCTCGTTTTTCTTTATAATTTCCGAATTTTAAAAAGTTTAATGTGTTTTTCTGTCATAACTACATACAACTTTTGACACAAACATTTCCTCCCGTAAACCCAGTATCCCTTCCCTACTTAATTGTGCCGTTGTGATATTCATTATTTGATTAATATAGATCATCCTGTCTTCCATAAATTCATTTTGCTTGCAAAGCTATTTTCCTTCCATTATTACTTGTGCACAATTCTAAACTTCAGTATACACATATAACATAATTATTCCCTAATGTTTTTCATTTTGTTTTCTTATTTACTATTTTGTTTAGCTTGCTTAATTTTATTCCCCCTTATTCTCTTATAACAATCGTTTTTTTTTTTTACGTAGCCATTGATATTTCCTGCACTTTTACAGTGGAAGACACGGCGAATTGCGCAGCCCTCATCCCGGCCGCCCGCTACCTGCCTGGACCTGTACATGGGTTATTATGGCATTAAAAATAGTGTAAATACTAAAAAATATCACTTATATACCTTAATAATTTTAGTGTTCCACCTTCTAGCCTTCTTCACCAAGTTAAGCTGCCTCGGTACATAATTTATCGTATAAATACGATAGAATATGACTCTTTTGTGCTCTCGTATGTCTCTGTGACGTCACGATCGCTCCTACAGCACGACGTAGGACGAGTAGATCGTATATTATAAGATTGTAAATAAGTTAAGTTGTAAAAGGCCTAATATGCTATTAACCTCTGAAGTGCGCATGGGGGGTATGAGACGCCATACTCCTGTGCTGACGTATTTGAGCTGTTCCCATCACTAAAATATTTATTTTACCATAAATAGCATTAATACTTATCCATATGCGCCTGTTATAGGTTGATTATAAAGGTATTAACCTGTTACAACAATAAAACAAGTGGAAACAGCGTTTGGATGGTCAAAATCGGCGATACAGGCCGGGAGTTACACAATGTATGGCTGAGGCAACCTCCCAGCCCACCACTTTCCTCCATTTCTGGAGAGAGACTGTCAATCGATACTCTCTCTCTCTCTCTTGCACTCGCTTGCTAACAGTGATGACAACGCCCTGCTACCAACTCGCTAATGTTAGCACGAAAATAGACCACAGGAAAAGGGAATAACAGGGAAAATAGGTGATAACTGAAGGAGGGGAGGAAACTGGGGAAGGAGGGGAGGTGGAAGAGTGATATTTGGCATGGCCCAGGGACAAAAATAATAAAAACATAAAAACAACAACAATATTTCTTTTTCGGTGTTTTAAATTGATTTTTTTTTTTCCCTGACTCTTAAAGCAGGCGTCACACCATGCCGACTTGAGCCATGACTGACCACGACCTTTAGTCGTGGTCAGGAGTGCCGACCTTCGGCAGAGAGCTTAAGGATTTGGGGGGGTGAGTTTTGGACGGGACGCAGTATGGATGGCCACGCCGCCTGACGGCGACCTGACGGGGTAGAGCGGCGCCCATGCAGGAATGAAGGTGAGACCTAGGTCGCCGCTGGAGTGCCGATCTGTGGCGTAGCGCGTTGACAACGACCCGACGAACGGCGTCGACAGGAGGTAGGGCGGTGTCAATATGCATTACTGTGCCGATGGACGGCGACCCCTTCAGTATGGACGGCTGATTATTAACTGATTATTTCAGTTAATTCTGTTATTTTATTATTATTATTAATTTAATTATGTATTGAATGTTTTTATTTGTCATTTTTTCTGTAATTAATATACCTAATCTTATATTTTGATGGTTATTGATAATATATTTATTATTTAATTATTTAACCCGCTGAGTGCCAGGGACGTATATATACGTCCTAGGGTGTTGTCACACCCAGTGCCAGGGACGTATATATGTATCTTACCCTTTTGGCTACCCACCACAAAAATCCCAAATCCCTCCTCCCACCCACTCGCTGACTGTCGGTCCCGTCAGAAGGAAAAAAAAGGAAAATCTGTGGCGGCGAAACGACTGCACCAATCGGTTCCATATCTGTGTGACAAGTCCCTTACCCTTCTGCCTTCCCTCCACCACACCCCCAACCGCCTCCCACCACCCACTTTCAGCGTATCTGTACGAAGATAAGGAAAAAAAGGAAAATCTGTGGTGGCGAAACTACCTCACCAATCGGCTTCATATTTGTAACATGAGTCACTTATGCTTCTACCTTCCCCCCACCATCCCCCAAACCACCCTCCCACCACACTCCTCCCCATACATTCCGATACCATAAAAGTCTCTGTAGTCTATAGTGTCTTTTCAGCTACTTTCGGGACCATCGGGGACCTGATTTCTGGGAAAAATGGACAAGGGGAGTGTTTTTTTTACCATTATCCTTCCTTTCTCTCCCAACTTGATAGATTTAGCCAAAACACAAAAAACAAGAAAAAAGAAATCTGGCACTGGCAGAAGCACACCGTCAAAATTGGCTGGCACTCAGCGGGTTAATTATGTCGTTTATTTATATATTGACCGTTAGGGCATCTTTGGATCGCCGCAAGCCGCCGCTGATCCCCGCAGGTTGTTATGGTGACGCCGCCTGACGCAGACCTCATTTATGGTGCCGTGTGCCGCCGTGTGCCGCCGCACTGACGCCTACCTTTTCCCGTCAAGCGCCGTCAAGAGCCGTCACACGCCATCAGCCTCCCGTCCTCTTCACGTCCCATTTTTTGACCTCACTCCACGCCGACTTGATTTTCAAAGTTCTGCATGTTGAACTTTTGAGGGGGTATGTGAAGACCCATCCCGACCTCTTTGTTATGTTGGCGATGGCCCATGATGCGCGGCGACGTAGACCAAGACTGTCCACGACCCTTAGGTCGCGGACAGTCTTGGCCTAAAATCGGCTAGGTGTGACGGGTACTTAAGAGTCTTCCCGCAGTCTTCCGGGGGAACTCTTAAGAGTCTTCCTGCAGTTCCCGGGTTAAGCAATATTGCCATGGTCTTATGTAGTATATATGAATTTATCGTATATATTAATATAATTTATCGTATAGAGCAACCTAGATGCGGTGCGATAATTTGGGCTCCTGGCGTTTTGCCAAGGCAGCAAGGTGTGCCTTCGAGGAACACCAGAGCCTTCACGAACACCAACCAGTTAACATCTAATTTTCCGCCCTCAGTTGATCGTGCTTTTGTGCCTCTAATCACAATACACATACAGCAATACACACAGCTACACCATCACGACGCTCTCATCGACACCATGACTGACTGACAGATAACCATAATAATCATGTCTATTCCCATGTAATCATTTATTCTTTCTTTAACTTGACTCGTGTCTCGGGACCGAAGTCTCGATCCCCATTGTCCACCGCCATATTGGGTAAAACGTTCTCCCTTGCCTCATTGCCATGTGGAACTATTGGTGAGTTAATTCCTGGCTAATATTAACCCTTATAACCTTACCCTATATATAAATTTATTATGTGAGACCTTTGGATATAAATTAGCTTGTTTCAGATTGAATTCAATTTAGATATGGAGTAGTTTTCATTTAGATTGATTTATTTGATTCATTATAGCTTAGTAATATTTAACTTCCATTGATAGTTTACCACAGTACACCTCCAGCATGGGTCTATAGAAGGCCCCTGTCGAAGGAATTCCAAATATTGCTGATGTGTCCCTCCAGCTGTGGCACACTTTTCACCTCACAATTTCTCAAATGCTGCTTGATAATTGCCCACAAATGTTCTATAGGATTCAAATCCGGTGAGTTCCATGGCTAGTCATCAATATATTTAATATTTTTGTCACTCAAATACTCCTTAACCCCTACTGTACCATAGGGTACTACCATAAATGTATCCCCCATTTTTTTTTTTTTTTGTATGTGATTGAGGGAGGCAAAAGGCATAACTGGCTATAGCGAGTGCCTCCCCCATAGTTGAAAGAGTGACAGGGCCAAAATCAAGGGACGTTCGAGCCAAAATGCCTGGACACACGGAGTTTGAAGCAATTTAAGTCATAGGAAGAGGGAAAGACTAATTCTGGGAGAGAGTTCCAGAGCTCAGCTGTTGAGTAGAAGAAAGTTTGAGAGTAACGTTTCACTCTTGGGTTGAAGAGTTGCACAGAGTAGGGGTGGGATTGAGTTGCAAGATGGGTACCACGTGCCCTACGTAAAGGAGGTGGTATGCACTGGGATAGCTCTGAGGAACACTGATTATTATAGTAGCGATAGAATAGCGAGAGAGATGCAACATTGCGGCGGAGAGAGAGATATTGCAGAGAGTTGGTGAGTGGACGGGAGTTAATGATACGAAAGGCCTTCCTTTCAACTATGTCTAGGAGAGCGGTGTGAGAGGAACCTCCCCACACATGTGAACAATACTCAATACAAGGGCACACTATGCCCCTGTACAGAGCAAGAAGCTGTGCAGGGGAAAAGAACCCCCTAAGGCGGTTGAGCACACCCAGCTTCTGGGAGGCTGCCTTAGCAAGACTGGTAATATGGTCCTTCCAAATGAGAGCAGAAGAAAAAGAGACACCAAGAATATTGAGAGAAGATGAAGGGTTGATTTTTGTATTGTTGAAGAATAAGGGATAGTCCGCTGGGAGATCCTGACGGGTAGATAGATGGAGAAATTGGGTTTTGGAAGCATTAAAATTAACAAGATTTTCTCTGCCCCAATTGGAAATAGTATTTAGATCAGAATTTAAGAGTACTATGGCTTCATTATGTTTGTCGTTGAGGGATTGCTGGCTGGGGCGTTCTGAAAAACTAATGGAGTAGTGTAAATGTTGAGTCGTCTGCGTACGAATGGATGGGAATTAAGGTACAGTTAAGGAGATCATTTATAAAAATTAGAAAGAGAATAGGAGATAGGACAGAGCCCTGAGGAACACTGGAGTTTATAGGGTGAGGAAGTGAACAATGGCCGTCCACAACCGCGGCTATGGAACGGCCGGAAAGGAAATTGGAGACAAAGGCACATATGGAGGGATAGAAACCGAAGGAGGGTAGTTTAGAAATTAAAGATTTATGAGAGACTCTATCGAAGGCTTTCGATATGTCTAGTGCAATAGAAAAAGTCTCACCGAAGTCCCGAAAGGAGGATGACCAAGAGTTAGTAAGATATGAAAGAAGATCACCAGTAGAGCGACCCTTAAGGAAGCCATACTGGCGATCTGAGAGTAGATTATGAGAAGAGAAATGCTTAAGAAATTTGGAAGCAAGAATAGTTTCAAAAACTTTAGAAAGACAAGAGATGAGAGCAATTGGACGATAGTTGGAGGGTTGAGAGTGGTCACCCTTTATTGGGACAGGTTGAATGTGAGCAAACTTCCAGCATGAAGGGAAGACGTTAGAGGATAGACAGAGACGAAAGAGTTTGCCTAGGCAGGGAGTTAGCACGGAAGCACAGTTTTTGAGAACAACAGGAGGAACACCGTCCGGACCGTACGCCTTATTAGTGTTAAGCCCAGAGAGGGTAAAAAGTACATCTTTAGAAGAGATTAGGATATTAGGCATAAGTAAGAGAGAGGAGGGCGGAGAGGGAGGAATAGCACCGGAATCATCCAAGGTGGAGTTTCTAGCAAAAGTTTGAGCGAAGAGTTTAGCTTTGTCAAAGGAAGAAGTGATGGTTGTGCCATCAGAGTGGGAAAGGGGAGGGAAAGGCGAGGAAGAGAAATTGTTGGAGAGGTTTTTGGCTAGATGCCAGAAAGCTTGGGAAGAGCTAGAGTTGGATAGTTCAGTGCATTTATTATTGATGAAAGAGTGTTTGGCAAGTCGAAGAACAGATTTGGCTTGATTCCGGGCAGAAACATATGAAGAATGAGAGTCTTGAGTTTTAAGGCGTCGGTACCGTTTGAATGCTTCCTCCTTATTGCGGACAGCAGTAGAACAGGCGTGAATAAACCAAGATTTTTTAGCATTAGTCTGAGAGAAAGAGAATGGAATGTATGCTTCCATGCCCGATAGGATTACCTCGGTAATGCGTTGAGCACTCTCCGAGGGTCCCCGGCCACGGAAGCAGAAATCATTCCATGGGAAATCAAAGAAGTACTGCCGAAGAGCCTCCCAGTCGGCAGCGCCAAAGTGCCACAAGCGCCGCAGGCTAGGAGGATCGGGTGGCCGTACTGGAGAGATAGGACAGGTGACAGAGATAAGTTTATGGTCGGAGGAGCCTAAAGGAGAGAAAAGATCGACAGTATAAGAAGAAGGGTTAGAAGTTAGAAACAGGCCAAGAATGTTGGGCCGATCTCCGATGCGATCTGGGATACGGGTAGGTTGTTGAACTAACTGCTCTAGGTCATTTAGGATAGAAAAGACGTAGTACCAAGCAATGTCGCCAAAATGGCTTCAGAGGCAAGATATAACAACCTCCCACTTCAAAAGATGATGGAACACTGACCCAGACAGTCTGTGTAAGCTAGCAGCCAACCTAAGAAGTGTTGCCAATTCCTTAGAACAGTGTTTATAGGTCATGGTACCAGCCACTGCCTGGTACAAGGACCGTATATTACTGACGGCTTGCATGATGTGGTTGGGTGGATTGCCAGGTGGTGGTGATCATTACAAACAGATATCTTCTGGCTCTCAATAATTTGGAGGTAAAAAATTTGTTTTGTATGGGTTGGATTTCGTTTAGGTACTGGTAATAATGGTAACCACCAGCAACCACTGCGACCACCTTCTCCTAATGCATCAACTCAAAAACTTTAATTGGACCCCGCTCCAGCTCGCTTTAGTCTGCCAGCTCTTAGTGAGGATGTGGCCATAACCCGGCAAAGGCTAGACTATGGTATTTGAAACGTCCCGCCATGCAGAGGTATTTTGGTTCATTCCGACGAAAATTATAATTTTACCATAAATATCATTATAACTTATTCATATACGCCTATTTTACGTTTAACCCAGGGACTGCAGCCAGATTCTTAAGAGGTTCTACTGGGCAAATGCAGCCAGACTCTTAAGATCCAATGCCTAATTTTTTTTTTTTTAAACACCCCAGTGGATTAGGTGAGATAATTCCCCTCTATTACTTGCTACCACTCTTACTTTTGTGCCCCCCCCCTCCCCCTTCTTTCCCCCCTCCTCAATTATCATATATTTTTTCTCTTATTCCCCCTTTTATCTGGTAATTTTCGGCACAAATTTATCCCTTCCGGTCACTTTAACATGGGTGAGTCAGTTAGAGATCCTTGCAACACAGAGACTTCTACTCAGTCTTGCCAGTGTCGCTTCAGAGGTTGCAGGGGGAAGATATACGTCACCCCAGCTCTCGCCTCATGATACGACCTTGCGGCAATAATACGTCTTTTTCACCCCCTAAATGCTATTCCCACTTCTTTTATTTCTCTTAAATGTTCATATGTTCATAATAAAAGAAAAATTGGCGCATATGGATAAGTAATAATTATATACAGTATATGTTACATATGACGATTTTCGTCAGAATAGAACCAAATACCTTCGCTTGGTGGGAGGGTTTAAACTACCATTGCTCCGCAGTTTATGAGTTAATATGAAGATATTAACATTTAAGAACAGTAAAACAAGTGGGAATAGTATTTGGGGGGTGAAAAAGACATATTATTGCCAACCGGTCCATTCATGAGGGGAGAGCTGCGGCGCAGAAAATATCCTCTCCTCCCGAGTTCTCAAGCGACACTGATGGCACTACGTAGAAGTCTCTCGGTTGCAAAGATCTTTAGATGCCTCGCCCATGCTATAGAGACCGCAGGAAGGAGATTCGTGCCAAAAATTACCCGATAAAAGGAGGAATAAGAGGAAAAATAGGTGATAATTGAGGAGGAGAGAAAAAGGGGGGGGGGGAACACATAGTTAGGAATGGTAGCAAATAATGGAGGGGAATTATCTCACCTAATTGCATATTGCTTCGTTTTGAGTGCCACTGGGGTGTTTTAACCCACTCAGCACCAGGCAATATAATATAATTGTACAATCCAGGACCAGCAGGTTGTCAAAAACAATTTGTTTCCAGAAAACACCTGGAAGGGGTTAGAAATGAAGGAAAAACCACAAACAGGGAATCCCCTAGGTTTTTAAAGGGTCCTACGGGGAGCCCAAAAGTCGGAATTAACATGGGGAAATGGGTAGCCAAAACATGCAAAAACAAATTTTTGCGCGCTCACGTGCATGCTGCTGGACTTTGAGGGTTTTCAACCATCGGCCTTGTTGCGTGGGATACTTACGCAGTTTCCATACAAATCTCAGCCCTCTAGGTGCCATAGGACGGGAGAAATTAACTGCGACGCACCCTATGCGGCGCTGGGGTTTAGCGTTACATACATTGCCGACGCATCACGTGCGTCGCTGGTCACTAAAAAAAAAAAACAACACCCAGACGGTCAAAAAGTCGTATGTCACCCCTACTGCTGAAACATTGAATAACATAACCCCTAAAATATAGTCTATGATCAATCAGGAGAAAATTAAACCCAGCCTACCATTTGTCTCATACAGACAAATCAAGCAGTCACTTCCAAATTAGTGACACTTCCCCCTCATCATGAACAATGGGTACCTATCCTACCTACATTGCCTGGGGATGTAATTATGACCCCTAACCTCCAAAGCCCTTTTGCCAGGGATTGCCTGACCGCTCCAGCCATCATCTCTAATCAATTAAATTGCATCAAAATAGCTTATATCTCCGATCAACCTATCACTTTACCGAAAGGGTTAACCATTGGGGAACTTGAAACCTATGCAGAAGAACTATTTTTACCTTCAGAAGATACCTCTCCATCTTCCTTTCCCCTACCTGACATCCCTTCTCATTTAACTTCTCAATAACAAACTGACTTACGTGACTTGATGACTTCTTATCAAGACATCTTCGCCACATCCAGCCGAGACGTCGTGAAAACTAACGTACTGTATCAACTTATCTATACTGTAGGACCCCCGATCAAACAGCCGATTCGGAGGAAAAATCCAATACAGAGACAAAAAGAGGAATCACAGGTGAAAGATATGCTAGCCACAGGAGTTGTCCAACATTCCACTACTCCTTGGTCATCTCCGGTGGTACTCGTCCAGAAAAAGAATGGATCCACCCACTTCTGCATAGATTACTGACAACTGAATGACGTAACCATCAAAGACGATACCCCATTACCTCGAATTGATGACTCTTTTGATTCCCTATTAGGAGCTAAATGGTTCACCACTCTCGATCTACAGGCCGGATATTGGCAAGTACCCGTACTTCCAGAACATCAACAGAAGGCGGCTTTTGCCACAAGCCAAGGACGATTGTATGAATTCACAGTATTACCTTTCGGTCTATGCAATGGGTCTGCCACCTTTTCCAGGTTAATAGAATCTGTTTTACAAGGATTAACCTGGGAGACCTCAAACTTGTCTAGCATACTTAGATGACATCATTGTGTTTGAAAAAACCTTAGCTGAACATCTTCAGTGGCTCCGACAAGTATTTCAAAGAATTCGGGAGGCAAACTTGAAACTCAAACCCTCTAAATGTACCTTGGCTAAAAAAGAAGTACAATTCCTAGGCCACATAGTCTCAGAACAAGGAATTGCCCCAGATCCAGACAAATTACACCCCATTAGTACCATAACTCCTCCCACCAATATAAAAGGAGTCCGAGCCTTTCTCGGCCTGGCATCATACTATCGTCGATTTGTGAAGAACTTTGCTACCATTGCCAAACCACTACATAATTTAACCAAGAAAGAAGAACCATTCCTGTGGACAGACCAACACCTACAAGCATTTGAGTCCTTAAAAGAACTTCTAGTAGCATCCCCAGTAGTATCTTTCCCAGACTATACCAAACCATTCCGTCTCTTTACCGATGTGTCACATTTCGGTATTGGAGCTGTTTTAGGGCAAACTAGAGAAGGAAGAGAGTACATCATTGCATGTGCCAGCCGAAGTCAACTATCCCGTTACCAAGCGAGAATGTCTAGGGATAATTTGGGCCTTCCAAACTTTTAAAGTTTACCTAGCAGGTGTCAAGGTCACCATTATTACGGATCGCCACACCCTCAAATGGCTATGCAAATCTGACACCCAAAATGCCCTAACTGTCATATGGCGAGAATCGCTAGAAGAGTTCAATTTTGAAATCGCTTACCTTAAAACAGATGCTTTGTCCTGACTTCCAACTACATCAATAGCAGACACATCTAACCATAAACTTGATTCTCAAGCCATCCTAGCCATTCATCATCAAGACTCAATGGATCAAGATCAACAACAACTACTCAAGCAATTTCAGAGACAAGAAAAGCCAGATTGGATGCCTAGAAGCATTTTCTCACAACTAAAAAGAAGAGGAGATAATTTGTATACTCCAGAGGGAAAAATTGTAATTACCCCCAACTCGGCTCTACCTACTATGCAATCCCTACAGTGGCATTCATTTGGCACAAAGGAAATTAACTACTACTTTCCAGCAGGTATACTGGACTCCTTTTCCTTACATCACCGCACAGAGAATCACAGAAGCCTGCCGAGCCTGTGCCTTGGGCAAAGATAGGACTTGCACAGCCGGACCTACAGGAAAATTAGTGGCTTCCAAACCATAGCAACTCTTAGCCGTAGATGTAATGGGACCCATGGAAGGTATAAAAGGATTTAAATACATTATCACCTTTGTGGACACATATTCTAAATATGAAATTGCCTGTCCAGCAATGGAACACTCAGCTTTAGCAGTAGCTGAGGCAATAATACAGCATGTTTTCCCCTATTTTGGGTTACCTGAAGCTATTCATTCCGATAATGCACCTGAATTCACCGGTCACATATGGTCACAACTATCCCAGATATGTGGGTTCAAAATCAGTCATTCATCCCATTATTGGCCTCAAGGGAACTCTATTTGTGAGAGTAGCCACCGCACTATTGCTAACCAAATAAGGACTCATCTACAACAGATGAACACCACCGATTGGCCCAGTCAAGTAAAAATAGTACAGTGGGGAATCAATACCTGCCCCCGCCAAGACAGAATTTCATCCCATGAACGTACAGGTATTTTAGGAGTACCACCTCTGCTCCTGCCTCTACGTCACCTGTCTGTCCCTTACGAGCCCTCCTCCATTTTTGACCAATCTTTAGTTCATCTAAAGAACCGTCTTCGACAACTTCAATACATCCAAGACCTTCAACCTGACGAGACAGTTAAAGGCAGTCCTCACCATGTCGGCGATCTTGTCACGGTTGCTCACCTTTCGGTACATTCCAAACTCAAACCAAGGTATAAAGGTCCTTTTGAAATACTCACTGTGCCGAACTGTTACCAGGTCACCATAAATTACTTTGGAGAGTCACGCACCTACCGAAATAGATATGTACGTAGGTTTCAACCCATTCATGACAATATGACTATGCTTGCTAACCCAAAAGATAATGACACATTGCCTGCAATTGATAACCAACATTTAGGATCCACAGAACCATTGACACCTCCTATCCTTCCACCCATCCCTCCTTCTGAACTGGTGATAAAACCACTTGTGCAACCACCTGTGCCAAAAGTGAATAACACCGATTACCACTATCCAACCCCACCTATCCCTCCTAAATCAAACCCCTATCGCACCAAACTCTGTAATGATCTACCACCTCCTACTCGCATTGTCTCTGCTCCTCCTAAGCTTCTCACACAGCCTAACCCCACCCTTCCTCAACTAAGACCTACTCTTCCCATTACCTCATCTGCATATTTTTTCTGTTTCACCCTGTACTCTCCCTACCACTCCAGTAATTACTAACATTCCATCTCTAGAAAAAAATCAACAAACCTCCCCTTCTCTGTCCACCACTTCATTTAATTCATCCAGTAACCAACTTATCAACCCGATAATGTTACCTGTCCAGAAAAAGTATTCAACTACACCTAAGTCAAAACTCTCTTCACAACTTTCCTAAACCTCTTATTCAGTCTCCTCAGCCTACAACCTCTGCCAATAAATCTTCTACACTTCCTCCTCCTCATCCTAAATCCTCCAAAAACGCCTATACCTCCCCCCATCCTCATTCCCGCATGAAAACAAGCAAATTAAGACCATCTTCGTTAAGGAAACCTTTTTCTAATCCTACATGTCGAAGATCTGGCCAACGTGTGACTCCACCTAAACGCTGGGCACCTACCTTCATTCCAACCAACAAAAGGCGGGCCCCCATCAAAGCCACCGCGCCTGTCACCAACCCCTACCATGACAGCCTCCTCTTCGCAACCAACAAAGGTCACCGCCGGATCTGTTGCGAGGTCACCCACCCAACCTGTTCCTCCGGCCACTGCGATGTCACCTGACCTAAGGACAGGCCCCCAAAACATCAAGCCCCTCCCACCTGGGACAGATGTCAGTACCACTTCTGTTAACATCACTTCTCCAGTCATAACTCTGACCGCACACACAACCATCCACACCTTCCAGTACTGGTCCTCCTGCTTCCATCATGAAGATCAGCAGCTTATTCTGTCCACCAACAACCGTACCACTATCAACATCACGTCTCCAGCTCACCTAGTACATGTGGCCAATTCATCTCCTACTTCCATCCAACTGACCCCTGCAGAACAACGCCGACACACCAAATGACATACCCACCATAGTTTGGAGTCTCTTTCTCCAGCACCTCGCACTTACCTCATCACCAGAACTTCCAGGACATACAAACTTAATAAGTCTCACGGCCAAGATCTTTTTTTGGAAGAAGGTGGTGAGATGAGGTTGCAAGCAAAGGACAAAGCAACCCCCTCAGAGGTCCTAACAACTCAGGAGAAAGAGCAACCTACCAGAGTCAGAATAGCTGCAATTAAGGAGAAGAAAAGGGCAAGGAAAAGGACACAGGTGAAGATGGAAAGGGAAACCACACAGTCCCCCCTATTTACTCGTGCTCTAATACCTGCAGAAATACTAGTCTACCCAACAAAGAGAACGTACCCATGCTCTAATACCTGCAGGAATACTACGGTCTACCCACCAAAGGGAACGACATCTGGGACCTACAGGAAGTTCAAGCCCGGACAAATCGCAGAGACCCCTGTGCAGCCAATCACAGAGCCTGAGACATACAAGAAAGGCGTGCACCCAACAGCAGCCAGATTTGGATTACGACGAAGAAGAATTTATGCTAATTCCCCATAAAGATCCAACGGCATACCTCTACAGATGGGGCCAAGAGAATCACCTCTACAGTACCTCGCATCGAGTGTGGAAATAATAGAAAAGAAGTTAGGAAGAACGATAGCATGGCCTGCAACATAGAAAAAACAAGGAAAGCTGAATATAAAAACAAGCTTTATCTTGCAGCCATGCAAGCATTCTACTTAAAGAGTGTAATCTTAAGATATAGAGAATAAAGATGTACATGTATTATTAGGGTAAGTGTATTTTTATAATAATGATTGCCTTCACAATGATTAAAAGACTGAAATTCCCATGTCCCTACTATTCTGAGATAGGTCAAATTGAGTTCAAATTATCATCCAAATATAGCCTGACTGATATCGATGAAAGGTATGCAACATGCGGTAATACCTTCTACTAGTTCAGCTTTTAGTGGGTACAAAGGAGTACAAAGGAAATCAAGCAACAACATATCTAGTGACCCTTCTAGGTTGCTTGTCCTCCAAAACACTGAGGATCAAGTGTCCAAACAGTGGTTTAGAGTGGGTAAGGGAACATTGGAAAGGGAATTACTGCCCTGGAACTAATGTCCGTGGCAGGATTAGGAAGTTAGTAGGGGACAGATGGGTTAGTAACTGAGGGGGGGATAAAATAAAGTTATTCATTTACAAACGCAGTCAGTCGCGGGTTTGATGCGAGATATTTGTCTAGGCGGAGTTTAAATGAATCAACGTGATGCAGTCTATAACGTTTCGGGGAAGCCCATTCCACAAGTTGACAACTCGATTGAAGAAGAAATTCTTAGATTCGTGTGAGTTAAAAGATTTACCAATAATTTTGCAACCGTTTCCCGCGTGTAATTAGATTGGTCGATAGTGAAGTACTTACTACAGTTCATATTGTCGATGCCTTTGATGATTTTGAACACTTGAATTAAGTCACCTCTTAATCTGCGCTGGGTTAAAGGAAATAGATTTAATTCTCTAAGACGCTCTTCGTATGGTTTGTTCTTTAGGCTAGGTATCATTTTGGTAACTCTACGTTGAACTCGTTCTAGCTTGTTTATATATTTTTGGTAATAAGGGCACCAGGATTGAACGCAGTATTCCATAAGAGGGCGGACTAAGGAATTGTAAAGGGTTAGGATAACTTCTTTGGATTTATGCTCAAATGACCTGCCTATAAAGCCAATTATTTTGTTTGCTTTCTTAACAACTTCTGAACATTGTTGACTCGGTTTTAGGTTACTCGATATTGTTACTCCCAGATCGGTTTCTCTGTTTACATTCTTAAGCTGAGTGCCATTCATCGAATAGTTTGCTTTCTCATTTAGGTATCCGATATGTAGTACTTTACATTTATCCGCATTGAAACTCATTTGCCAAATTTGGGCCCAACATGACAATTTATCTAGATTGTGTTGCATATCGTCAACTTGTTCTTTTGAGAGTACGCTATTTGCAATTTTTGTATCGTCAGCAAATTTTGAGATTGTACAGGTGAGACCCTCATCTATGTCGTTGATGTAAATTAGAAAGAGAATTGGTCCTAGTACCGATCCCTGGGGTACCCCGCTACTTACATTGGTCCATTTTGATGCCTTACCGTTTATGACTACTCTTTGCTTTCTGTCGCTGAGCCAATTTTCTATCCATTTCAACACACCGTCTTGTATTCCATGCGCTTTTAGTTTTAGCAGTAAACGTTTGTGGGGAACTTTGTCAAAGGCCTTTTGAAAATCAAGGTATATAATATCTACAGCTTTACTCTCATCGTAGAGGTTGAGGATATCGTGGAAGAAGTCTAAGAGGTTTGTTAAACAGGAACGTTTTTTACGAAAGCCGTGTTGAGTATCTTTAAATATGTTATTTTCCTCTAAGTGATTTACGAGTCTGTCTCCTATGACCGTTTCTAGCATTTTACATACAACTGAGGTTAAGCTAATTGGACGATAGTTACTGGGTAGGGATTTGCTGCCTTTTTTGAATATCGGTGTTACGTTGGCTAGCTTCCACTGATCGGGCATAGTTCCAGACTGCAAGGATTTATTGAATAGTAATGTCAGTGGTTTGGAGAGCTCATCCTTAGCTTCCTTTAGAACTCTAGGCGAGATTGTATCAGGTCCAGGCGTTTTATTTACCTTGAGTTTATCTAAACAATTCAATACTTCTCTCTCTGTAACGGTGATATTGCTTAGAACATCTGAATTATCAATCTGAATCGGCGATGGTGTAGGGATATCACTGAGGTCTTCTGTTGTAAAAACTGATGCAAAGAAGGTATTGAGGGCATTACTCATTTGTACTTCGTCTTTGGTGTATTCTCCATTGTCATCGACTAACGGTCCAACAGTTGAAGTAACTACTTTTTTCTTTCTGATATAACTATAGAATTCTTTCGGGTTTGTTTTACTTTGATTCGCAATATGTAACTCTAAGGTCTTTTTACTTTGCTTTATTAACTTTTTAGCTTTGCGTCGTAGCTCTACAAATTTCAGCCGTTCTTCGTCATTTTGTGAGGATTTTAATCTATCATTAGCAATTTTTTTAGCAAGCAGGCAGTTTGAAATATCTTTATTCCACCATTTGGGCTTATTATTATGGCCTGGACGCCGTATTTTCGATGGTATGCAGTCTTGCACTGCTTTTAGGTAAGTGGCTTCGAATAATTTCCAAGATGTATTTATGTCGTTATTGTGAATTAAAAAGCTCCAGTCAGTTTCTTTAAACATAGCTCTAAGTTTATGGAAGTTTGCTTTCTTGAAATTAGGGACTTTTTCGATGCTACTATTTGGTTCGTTACTAGTAAACTTTAAAGTGAAAGTTATCGTACGATGGTCGCTGTTACTGAATTCATCACCAACATTCAAATTCTCTATTAATTCTTCTTTTGTTGCAAGTACAATGTCAAGAACGTTATTACCACGGGTTGGCGTTCGAACAAATTGATAAAGCGAACTCTCTTGCAAGTTCGTATACAAGTCATGTCCGGAGTGTGAAGTAAGAGTATCGCCCCACTTGGTCACAGGTAAATTAAAGTCGCCAAAAATTACGGTATCTTGTGAGTCACTTACATCTGCAATTTGTTCGTAAATTTCTCGGTCAGTTTGCACTGATTGAGCTGGAGGTCTGTATATTAATGCAAGTATTATTTTTGTACCTTTATTATTCTTTATTAGCACAAAAGATGCATCGACGTTCACAATTTGAGGTTTTGACAAGAGGGTAGGGTTAAGACTTTCTTTGATATAAAGTAAAACGCCACCTCCATTTCGATTTATTCTGCTTTTCTCAAACATTACATAACCGGGAAGTGAATACTCTGCTAAAAAGTCTCTATCTTCTGTATTGAGCCAAGATTCTGTTATGCCAATCACATCATAATTTTCTGTAAACACTAGCTCCTCTAAATCTGAAAATTTATTGCGTATGCTACGAGCGTTTTCATAGAAAACCTTTAAATTTGTTATTTTAGAACTCACGGAACGCTCTTTAATAATATTTTTGGTTCTTGTCGGATCTACATTTATGTTCATGGCTGTCCTCGGTCCTCGCTGTCTTCGGTCCTTATCGCTGGTGGTCCTCGGTTGCCTCTGTTTTTTTCTTGGCGTTGGATGATTTATGTCACTGCTGCTTCTTCTCGGATGGCGTTTTTTGATCCATGGCTGCGGACTGCTTCGTGTAGGAGACGACCCATGCGCGCTGAACCCACAGGGTTTAGATGAGTGCCATCCTTGCGGAACAGAGTAGGCTGGTTGTAGAAGTTGTCCCAGAGGTTGATGAATTCAACTTCTTCCCTCAGACACAAATATTTTAGTCGGCTATTTGTGCTGAAGGCCTTGTCGTAGAATTTGTCAGGTGCGTCGATCTTGGGGAGAATGCCTGAGATGATGATATTCCTTGACTTGTTTTTGTAGTGCTGGATCATCTTGCGATATTTCTCCATCAACTCTTCGGATCTGGTGCACATGACGTCATTTGAACCAGCATGGATGACAAAAAGGGTATTTTCATTTGCATCCTTTGTGGTATCTTCGAAGGCTTCCACAATGTCGTCCAGTCCAGCTCCTGGGATGCAAAATCTTTTTCGTTGATTTGGGACTCTGTCGCACAATTCTTCGACCTGTCCTCGTAGGATGGAATCCCCAACGAGCCTGGTGTCCTCTGGTTCGTCTTCAATCTCTACCAATATCTCAAATCTGTTTGACATTGTGACTGGTAGATGAGACCTTTTCTGCGTTGGCCGTGCACCGTTCCTCACTGGTGTAAATCCGGAAACCTGTGGTGGCAGGACTCTACGTACAGGTCGGGGAGAGGAGTGGTTAGAACGGGGGCGAGGGGTTGGTACTGTTCGTGCTAGCAGGCTTCTTGCACGAGGAGTGGGGGAGAGACTAAGGTGAACAGGGCGGCTGTCCTGGTTTGATGTCGTCTCAGGTTCGTCAGAAGTGATAACAGTGTTGGCGAAACTTCTCCATAGGACAAGCCCTTGTTCCCTATAGTCAAGTCCAACGAGGGTGGCGAACGAGAGTGTGTTGGAGGAACCAGGAGTGACCTTCTCTACTGTCTGTGATGTCCAGCCGGAGGAAGAGCTATGAGTCCTACGTCGCCCAGATTCTCCTTCATGGAAATTTCTTCTCCTCTACACCCGTACCCTAAGAGTCTCTGTGCTAATAAGTTTTGGGAATTATTGTGAAGGTAATATAAAATATGCGAGTGTTCAATTTAACTTGTTCGTAGAGATCCGCTTCTAGGACTCCCCTTGACAATTTAGTACACGTGTGAGATTAACTCCCCCAGACATATTATGTTCCAGTAAGTCCGAGGAGGCGGGAGCCCCAGGATCATTGCCACTGCCTCACACTACACTCACAACAACACTGCGGCCGTTAGAATTATCGCAGGAGGCTGAGGTTGCCACCAACGGTTTTATCGTATGGTAACTTATCGGACTTACTGAGCTCATATGACGCAAAATTGCGTCATAAACTTATTGGAGAGGTATAGAGATAAGTCCATATATATATATATATATATATATATTGTGACGCATGTCCAGTGTGAGCATGCTGTACAGAACGCCTAGTCATGCCCCACTCTCGCTAGGATCGTCAGGGCAGGAACTTTGTCTGTAGTCTATGTAGAGTTTCCTAACTTAGTTCATGTGAGCCGTTGTACTATAAGTATTATGAATATGTATTTTGTTTTCATCCGAGTCAATGAGTTCTATTTTATATCATTAGTTATAAGTATTGTGTGTAAAACTTATTTGTAATGATGGGAAGAGAAACAGCCACAGTTAGGGGTCAGTGGGTACGCCAGGCAGGAGGTGGGCCTAACTCACTCCCATTCCTCCCTCCCTCAGTGCTAGGGGAGCCTTTGTCTATCCCAGAGGAGAGAGAGAAATTACGTAATGGTTGTCAGTGGGCGGTCCTTAGTAGTTCACGTTGGGCTCACTAGAGGGCCGGGTATAAAAGGGAAGTCTAGCCATTTTTTCATCAGAACTCATTAGGCAGAGCGACTTCTCCTTTCCCTTGCAACTATATATATTCTTCTGACTGATGGGAACTTTCTCTACTACCTTACATTTTTATCGCCTCTTTTCCCTGCCTGTTTAACTTCCATGGTCCCGTTGGTGCAGAGCTAGTCAGCCAACGTATTATAGCTTGAGTTCTCACGAGATACTTGCCTATTAGATAGCCTATTTTGGAAGGGTTAACTTAGAATAGGATTGATTTATGTTTGTTGCACTTGTATAATGTATATGCATTTCCCTGTGTGTTATTATTATTATTCCTGTTTTCTGCTGGATAGGTAATGCTAGACTGGGGTAAGGCTTTTCTGTGTTACGAGTTGTTGTTTGATGCAGTGGTTAAGCGATAAACCTGCATACTCGTTTCGGTTCAGTGAAGCCTAGGTTGTCTTCGCGGCTGACTGTGTTGAGTTAATAATTTACAGTGCGTGAGGGCAAGAGCCTAACCACCCTGTATTTTATTAACAGTTTGTTTTTACTTTGTCAAGGAGCCGGGAGAAAACCAAATACAAGGGATCTGGATTCTCAAAGTGCACTTGTTAGTTTTAACGTAATACTTTAAACAGTTGTGAGGACTTCGCTAGGCTACGAGCCGTTTTTGCTCAGTCACTGCTACCTTTTGCCCACAGTACCCCAGCTAGACTTTACTCGATTAGTAGATACAGAATAGTATTGAAGCTTTCCTTATGTATGATATTGTTTATGCACTATTGATTTCATGTGTTGCAAGCTTGGCTACTTTAGTGATTAGTGGCCCACGAGCACAATCCGAGTAGGCTATTGCCGTTGCATTTGCGGAGTACTTCTTTTTAATGTTTGCCATTTACTATTGCATATTCTTTTAATTATTCTTATGCCAATTTAAGCCTTTCATAGTATTTAATTGCCAGTGTTTTTGCTTATTGAATTACTGTTCAAAATCCGATACGTACTTCTTACGAGCATCCGAGAAGCATCTAACTTTTTTCAGAAGATTCCTTGCTCGATGCTTAAGGACTATTAATTAACGTAACGTAATAGTGCCGATCCGAAGTAGAGGGTGGAGGACTTCTTAAGTTCTTAGTCAAGGGTGGATTACTTCGGCTTCGGCCAACACTATTCTTTGGTGTTGTTGTTTCTTACTTCATTGTTTGATTGTTGACCAGACTAGATAATTCCTGTCTCTTTATTAGTCTGTTGTTGAACACTAGTACTGAGTTCTTGTATACCCCGTTATAGCAGATTGAACTCTGGAGGGTATTGGTGTTTTTGTTCGGCTGGCAGTACTCAGGGGTTGGGAGCGTGTGTTTCCGTTGTGGCAGCGAGCCGTATTCGAGTCCTGATTGAGAGCCCTTGTGTACCCGAGTGCCAGTTCGTAACAAATGGCGACCTTGCTTAGGATTTTGTGAACAGTATACATTTTTGCAGAGTTGTACAACATTTGTTTGTTTGTATTTTAGCGTGCATATTGAAGATTTTTTTTTTTTTTTGTATGGCAATTAGTAAAGCATTTAACCCGTTGAGCCCCGGCTAGTTATAATATTTTGTTCACCCCAGTCCCAAGCCATTTTCACTTCTTTTTTTATGTTTGCTAAAATGGAAGACAAGGATGAGAAATGAAAAAAAAAAAAAATCACCTCGGACATTTTGGGGGGGGGGGGGGGGGGGGGAGCCTCAAAAAAAATTGTTGAGCCAAAATGGAAGAAAAATGGTGAGAAATGAAGACAAATAAAAAAAAACTCATTTCGGTCATTTGGGGGGCGGGGGGGGGGGGGTTCAATAGTTCGTCTCCCCCGCATGACCACCCGCCCGGGAGCACTAGGGTAAAAACTGAGTATGGCATTGTACGGCATACATCCTAAGGAGTGTCTCACATAAATCTCAAGCCTCTAGCTCCCATACGACCGGAGTAATGAAGGTTCAAAGTGGCGGTAAACTATGGGTGTAAACTATCCCCCACTAAGCCCACCACCACCAGCCGCGCGGCTGTCTCGACCCGCTCACACCTACTGGCCCGGCTCCCACACACACTACGGTACCTCCCCCTCCTATTCTCCCGCCATTTCCTACCTTACGAGCCACGTAAGTGTATTTTATATGTCGGACGCACGTGATGCGTCGCTGGGAGTTGGTGATCAAACACTGCCGACGCAACACGTGCGGCGCTGGGTCTCAGCGGGTTAAGAGACTCCAGTTAATTTAGTAATTAGTGCTTGCATAGGAAGTTTAACACTTTTGTCTCGAGAATTTTTTTGTGGACTTCAGTATGTCGTGCATTAGCACTGACGATGAGCGAGAGATGTCATTTGAAGGTGTGCCGTTAGTAACCAGTGAGGAGGATGCTAGAGTTTTTGTGAGTAAGCGGTACCACGTGACGGAGGAGAGGCTGACTGGGGTGGATGTTTGTGGCTTGCACCTGATAGCCAAGGTTTTGGGCATTTCCAATGTAGCAGGGATGTCCAAGGGGGAGCTGATTTCCTGGGTGTTGCGTGGGCGACATGGGGTTTCGGAGGAGAGGGCGTTTGGGGGGGTTCCTCCCCAGATCCCCTCTCACTCGACTCCCACAGTGCCGTCCACTCAGTTACCGGAGGTTAGCACTCTCCCACAGAGGGATGAGAATTGGCAGATTGGAGTGCCCTCGGGTGGTGCACGTGGTGGTTCCCCAGTTTTTGCCCCCCCTCCTTCAGTAGTGGCAGCTCCCTCTTCCTGCCTGTCTCCAGATATGGTATTTAGACTTGAGCTTGCTAAGATTGAGGCTAGGAAGCAGGAGGATGAGACGAGGAGGTATGAGATTGAGGTTAGGAGGCATGAGGCTGAGCTTAGGTACGACTCGGAGAAATATTGTGCTAAATTAGATTTAGATAAGACTCGTGCAGAGTCGACAGGGACTCGGATGGGCCGTGAGGGCCAAGTAAGAGAACAGTCCTTGGCCCAATTAGTCAAATTGGTGCCGGTATTTAGTGAAACTGAAGTCACAGAATTTTGTAATCGTTTTGAGAAGAAGTGTAGGGAGCATAATTGGCCTGAAGAGAAGTGGGCAGCTCTAGTCTCCTCAAGACTTACGGATAAGGGTCTGAAGGCTTATGATGCACTGCCTTTAGAGTCTTGCATTGACTACCCAGAATTGAAGAGAGCTGTCCTACGGGCATACGAGTTGCAACCGGAAACATATCGATTGAAGTTTCGGGGTGTTACAAAGACTAGGGAGGCGACCTTTCTTGAACATGCCCGGGACTTATAAGATGCACTTAAAAACTGGACACGTTCTGAGAAAGCTGAGACAGCAGAACAGTTGACTGAGCTGTTTCTGCTCGAGCAGTTTTATAAGTGTACTGGTGCAGAAATGACTTTAACTATTAAAGAAAAGAACCCAAGAACTCTTCAAGAGGCAGCTGAGATGGCTGACCTCAGATTGTCGCTAATCAGGGGATGTGAATCTGTAAAGTGTGTTGATGCAGTTCCCAAGGGGCGCGATACTCCAAACCCTCGAGCTCAGGACAATCACTATAGATATAAACCTCAGTTTAAAAGCCAAGATACCAGGACTGAACCAAAGACTACAGCCATCCCATTACAGAAGGGTCAGAACTCCGCCCCTTATCGGAAGAAACCGATAGGGGAAGTGGAATGTTTTCATTGTAGAAAGAAGGGGCATTATGCAAAATCTTGTCCTAGTAAGCCGCCAACTGCAGCCGTGTCTTTGGTGCGCAGCATAGGTGTGGCTGAAATGTCGTCTGGATTTACCCAGTGTAGTTTGCCAGCGGCAGGGTCACAGGCTATGTATAAGACTCAGGAAGGCTCGTCCCCTGTCCGTGATGTCTTTTGCGCCCATAGAGGGACCGGTAGGGTAAGTTGGGCGGGTTGCCAGCACAAGGTGGAAGTTTTGCGTGATACTGGAGCTTCACAGACACTTTTGAAGAATTTCACGGGGCGACCAATTAATGCGGCACGGGTGGTTGTTGTTCAGGGTATTAATGCGACCAGGTCATACCCGTTAGTTCGTGTGGAGCTGGAAGTTGATGGTGTGATTAAGGACTTAGATGTTGGGATCGTTGAGAAATTGCCAGTGGAGGGCGTCGACCTTCTTCTCGGCAACGACTTTGCGGTGCCTACTTTAGAAGTTCCACCCTTAGTCGTTGCCGAGAGGCCGGCCGACGTGAGTAGGGAGGAACAAGAGTGGGTAGTGAGTTGTCAACACCAACAGATGGCATGTGTGGTAACTCGTTCCCAAGCATTTAAGGTATCACAGCCTATTTCCCAGGCCACAGAACAGCGGAGGAAGGGAATTAAGGAGAAGCGGAAGGCTGGGAAAAGTTAGAAGAGTTTAGAACCAGTGGCTCTCCCAAAAGACCCAATAGCAGGACCTTTGACCGAGTCTGTTGTAACTCCAGTGCCTAACACAGTTGATAAAGTAGTGGAGGAGGCAGAGACTCAGAGACAGCACCGTTACCTGCAGCGAGAAAACCGGATGTCTAAGTTGGATGTTGGGGGAGGGCATGAGTTGTTGACCAAGCAGTTAGACATGTTGGCTCCCACAGACATTCGAAAGTTGCAAATAGAGGATCCAGAGGTTTTGCAGTGTACCAATGGGGCTGTGAAGTTAGAAGATAGGGATGCAAAGGCAGGGGATTTTTTTTTCTTTAATGGAATTTTATACCACCGATATCAAGATCCTAAAAGGAACTGGGAGGGCGGATCAGGTACAGTTGACCAGCTGGTCGTGCCAGAGGGTTGCAGGGAAAGTTTGCTTAGGTTGGCTCATGATTCTCCATTATCAGGACATTTGGGTGCCAAGAAAACGGTGGCGGCTTTGGGGAAATTGTTTTGGTGGCCGGGGATTAAGTCTCATGTGCAGTCATGGATAAAGTCATGTGATATTTGTCAACGTGTCGGGAAACCGAACCAAGTTATTCCTAAGGCTCCGTTACACCCTATTCCTGTGATTGGGCCACCCTTTAGTAAAATTATTGTTGACATGGTTGGTCCACTCCCTCCCACTAAGGCTGGAAATAAATTTTTGTTAACCATAATGGATGTTGCCACTAGATACCCTGATGCATACCCTATGAAAAATGGAATGGCTAAGACGGTAGTCAGTAACTTGTTGTGGTACTTCTCAAGGTACGGGTACCCGGAGGAGATTCAGTCTGATCAGGGATCTAATTTCACCTCCAACATGTTCAAGCAAACAATGCAACAGCATGGGATACGAGCAGTAGTATCGTCAGCGTATCACCCTGAGAGTCAAGGGGTGCTTGAGCGGTGGCATGCTACACTTAAAAGCATGCTCAGGTGTTATTGTGCTGACAACGGTATGGATTGGGATCTTGGATTGCCTTATGTGCTGTTTGCTGCTCGGGAGGTACCTGGTGAGAGCCTGGGATTTAGTCCAAACGAGCTGATTTTTGGACACTGTGTCAGGGGCCCCCTTAACATGCTGAAAGAAATTTGGGAGGGGACTGTGCAGCCTTGTCCATTATTAAAGTATGTGCTTGAAAGCCGTGAGTGCATGCTTAAGAGTCTGGAGATGGCAGGTAGAAATTTGACAGAATCACAAGCTTTGATGAAGGACAGGTATGATCGCAAAGTGAGGCTCCGGAAGTTCACTGTAGGACAAGAGGTATTAATTTTGTTGCCTTTGGTTGGTAACCCCCTCTCTGCGAAGTACACTGGACCTTATAAAATTGTAGAAAAAATTTCAGACTTAGATTACCTTGTTGCCACTCCAGACAGGAGGAAAAAGAACCAGTTATGTCACGTGAACCTTATTAAAGAGTATGTGAGGCGCCCCTCTGAGCCTCTCACTGTCCCTGTGTTGGCTTGTTGCGGCCGTGGTGGAGAAGGAGAGGGGGACAGTCAAGCTTCGGAGGAGGATAGCTGGGATCAACATGTTTCAGCGGATCAGTGGGCGGGGAACTCGAGCCTAAGGGCTGACGAGGCTATAGCTCATTTGCCTGAGCCGCAGTTTGATGCTATCCGTCAGTTGTTCGGTTCATACCCCACTGTATTTGCTGAACACCCAGGCCTCACTACTCAGGCTATGCATGATGTTGACGTGGGGGACCATATACCCTTTAAGTCAATCCTGTACCGTGTGCCCCCCATAAAACTACCAGCTCTGAGGGATGAGTTAGAGTATATGCTCGGTAGAGGGTTGATAGAGAAAGGCACAGTTAAGTGGACTTCCCCCGTAACACTGCAGCCTAAGCCAGATGGCAAGGTACGCTTTTGTATTGATTTCCGTAGGTTAAACGGTTTGACTCCAACTAACCCATATCCTCTTCCTCGGGTTGATGATAGTGTTGACAAAATTGGTAATGCTCGTTTTTTGTCTAAAGTAGATTTAGTAAAAGGTTACTGGCAAGTACCTTTGTCCGAGCGTGCTAAAGAGGTATGTGGGTTTGTTGTGGACGGGAGTACCTACCGGTGCAATGTTATGCCTTACGGACTTAAGAATGCACCAGCAACGTTTCAGAACCTGATGAATGAAATTGTAAAGGACATTCCAAATTGCACCGTATATTTGGACGATGTAATCATTTATGATGACGACTTTGAGAGCCATTGTGAGCACCTTGAGACCTTGTTCCGGAAACTTAGTGAAGCAGGTCTGGTAGTAAATTTGGCAAAGTGTGACTTCGTAAAAGCCACTGTGCAGTACCTTGGGTTTGTAGTGGGAAGGGGACAGGTGTGCCCTCCTCAGAACAAGGTACAGGCTATCAATAAATTTCCGCACCCAACAACCAAGAAGCAGATTATGAGATTCTTGGGTATGATAGGCTACTACAGACGCTTCATAAAAGGTTACTCAACGGTGTTGGTACCTCTCACAGATTTGTTATCTAAAGACAAAAAGTTTTTGTGGGCACCTGAGTGTGAAAAGGCTTTCACTTTGGTGAAACATTTGCTATGTACTCACCCGATACTCAGGGCCCCAGACTTTAACAGGCCTTTTCAGCTGGCAACAGATGCTAGTGGTGTACGGGCTGGTGCCGTCTTGCTACAGACAGACGATGAAGGTGTGGAACACCCAGTAAGTTTCTTTTCTAAGAAGTTCAATGCTGCACAAAAGAACTATTCTCCAATAGAAAAGGAATTACTGGCGATTGTGCTGTCGCTCAGGCACTTCGAGGTGTATGTTCCAGCCTATGGACCAGTCGTGGTTATCTACACTGATCATTACCCTTTGAGATTCCTGAATCAATTTCACAATCGCAATATGAGACTGACCAGGTGGTCTTTGATGTTGCAGGAGTATAACCTGGACATCCGTCATATTGCTGGATGTGACAATGTGATCGCGGATTGTTTATCAAGGGTGGATGATCAGTCGTAGGCTATCACAGGTGTGTGGGTTTGAGTGGAGGAAAATAGGCTGCCCTTATAGTGCAGCCGGGAAAAACATATTAAAATATAAAAATCATATAAAAACTTTCTTTTGATATAGGTAATCGTATAAGTTTGTCATAGCCTATAGAGTTTGAGTAGTCCACGAACTATCAAACGGCTGAGCTGCTGTAAGCTCGCTCTGGGAGCATGATATTGTGTCTTTTTGCTATTGTTGGGAGGAGTTATAAAATGTGAATTTTTTTTTTAATAATAAGATGTGTTTTGGTGATAAACTCAGCTTTGTTTTAGTGCCATGCAGTCGCTGGGTGTGAGGGGCTTGATGGGGTTCTGTGTTTGTCAGATTTTAGCTCAGGGTTGAGCGAGTAAAATCTTGGGGAGGTGTGACGCATGTCCACGTGTGAGCATGCTGTACAGAACGCCTAGTCATGCCCCACTCTCGCTAGGATCGTCAGGGCAGGAACTTTGGCTGTAGTCTATGTAGAGTTTCCTAACTTAGTTCATGTGAGCCGTTGTACTATAAGTATTATGAATATGTATTTTGTTTTCATCTGAGTCAACGAGTTCTATTTTATATCATTAGTTATAAGTATTGTGTGTAAAACATATTTGTAATGATGGGAAGAGAAACAGCCACAGTTGGGGGTCAGTGGGTGCGCCAGGCGGGAGGTGGGCCTAACTCACTCGCATTCCTCCCTCCCTCAGTGCTAGGGGAGCCTTTGTGTATCCCAGAGGAGAGAGAGAAATTACGTAATGGTTGTCAGTGGGCGGTCCTTAGTAGTTCACGTTGGGCTCACTAGAGGGCCGGGTATAAAAGGGAAGTCTAGCCATTTTTTCATCAGAACTCATTAGGCAGAGCAACTTCTCATTTCCCTTGCTAACTATATATATTCTTCTGACTGATGGGAACTTTCTTTACCTTACATTCTTATCTCCTCTTTTCCCTGCCCTGTTTAACTTCCATTGTCCCGTTGGTGCAGAGCTAGTCAGCCAACGTATTATCGCTTGAGTTCTCACGAGATACTTGCCTATTAGATAGCCTATTTTGGAAGGGTTAACTTAGAATAGGATTGATTTATGTTTGTTGCACTTGTATATACATTTCCCTGTGTGTTATTATTATTATTCCTGTTTTCTGCTGGTCTAGGTAATGCTAGACTGGGGTAAGGCTTTTCTGTGTTACGAGTTGTTGTTTGATGCAGTGGTTAAGCGATAAACCTGCATACTCGTTTCGGTTCAGTGAAGCCTAGGTTGTCTTCGCGGCTGACTGTGTTGAGTTTATAATTTACAGTGCGTGAGGGCAAGAGCCTAACCACCCTGTATTTTATTAACAGTTTGTTTTTACTTTGTCAAGGAGCCGGGAGAAAACCAGATACAAGGGATCTGGATTTCTCAAAGTGCACTTGTTAGTTTTAACGTAATACTTTAAACAGTCGTGAGGACTTCGCTAGGCTACAAGCCATTTTTGCTCAGTCACTGCTACCTTTTTGCCTACAGTACCCCAGCTAGACTTTACTCGATTAGTAGATACAGAATAGTATTGAAGCTTTCCTTATGTATGATATTGTTTATGCACTATTGATTTCATGTGTTGCAAGCTTGGCTACTTTAATGATTAGTGGCCCACGAGCACAATCCGAGTAGGCTATTGCTGTTGCATTTGCGGAGTACTTCCTTTTAGTGTTTGCCATTTACTATTGCATATTCTTTTAATTATTCTTATGCCAATTTAAGCCTTTAATAGTATTTAATTGCCAGTGTTTTTGCTTATTGAATTACTGTTCAAAATCCGATACGTACTTCTTACGAGCATCCGAGAAGCATCTAACTTTTTTCAGAAGATTCCTTGCTCGATGCTTAAGGACTATTAATTAACGTAACGTAATAGTGCCGATCCGAAGTAGAGGGTGGTGGACTTCTTAACCCTGGTGCACTATCAAGGGTGCATTTGGGCAACCAACGCATGCGCAAAAACGATTATTTTCATGCCACTCAGCCCTGGCGGGCAATATCTTGGTTCTCGGACTGCGCCAGGGCAGTCTGAGGCATGCCTCAATGGTGAGTAGACCTACACCGCTCCAGCTCCAACTCCAGCTCAGCAAGTTTTCCGGTTGCATTGGTGCAACTGCGATAGGAAGTAATTACCTTTTGTGTTTATGCAATACTTGCATATTTAGGCAGATTGTGAGCCATATATAGTAACTAGGTCTATGATATTTCGACCGTATATGCATGTAAGCCTAATCTAACAGGATCGGCCATATTGGTTTGGGTAGGGTAGGCATATGCTGGACTAGAGGCTCTGAAACCTGATAGGAAATATTTCCAATTTTGCAAAACTTTCACATTTGATGCTGGTATTTGAATATATTGTGGCTATATATATTTTGTTAATTAAATATGATAGAATAACTTACTTTTGCCTTAAACCTGAGAGTATACTAAGGAATGATAGGTTAATGTTGTGTAGGAAGGATAATGCAAAATACCAAATGGTTATGGAGATATGGATTTTTAAAGTGGCAGTAGCAAATGTGCAACAGCGATAGATGAATATCTCACTTTTGGAGCGATAGTGATCCAGGGTTAAGTTCATAGTCAAGGGTGGATTACTTCGGCTTCGGCCAACACTATTCTTTGGTGTTGTTGTTTCTTACTTCATTGTTTGATTGTTGACCAGACTAGATCATTCCTGTCTCTTTATTAGTCTGTTGTTGAACACTAGTACCGAGTTCTTGTATACCCCGTTATAGCAAATTGAACTCTGGAGGGTATTGGTGTTTTTTGTTCGGCTGGCAGTACTCAGGGGTTGGGATCGTGTATTTCCGTTGTGGCAGCGAGCCGTATTCGAGTCCTGATTGAGAGCCCTTGTGTACCCGAGTGCCAGTTCGTAACAAATATTGTTACGGCCATACAATCCATACAAGAAACTACACATTATTTTGTTATATTGCACATCAAGCATGCAGCAGGAATATTGTTATGGGCCATACAATCCATACAAGAAACTACACATGATTTTGTTATATTGCACATCAAGCATGCAGCAGGAATATTGTTACGGGCCATACAATCCATACAAGAAACTACACATTATTTTGTTATATTGCACATCAAGCATGCAGCAGGAATATTGTTACGGGCCATACAATCCATACAAGAAACTACACATTATTTTGTTATATTGCACATCAAGCATGCAGCAGGAATATTGTTACGGGCCATACAATCCATACAAGAAACTACACATTATTTTGCTATATTGCACATCAAGCATGCAGCAGGAATATTGTTACGGGCCATACAATGCATACAAGAAACTACACATTATTTTGTTATATTGCACATCAAGCATGCAGCAGGAATATTGTTACGGGCCATACAATCCATACAAGAAACTACACATTATTTTGTTATATTGCACATCAAGCATGCAGCAGGAATTGGCACAAAATCAATGTTATATGTATCCTCAAAAACTAAATACTCCAAGAAATTTGACATACCTCTGACTATAAACTCGCACCTGGGAATTAGCTGGGTTAATATAGACCGTATAATATTTGGATAATAAAGTTAGCGGAGTACACTGATGTTGCTATCACTCCGAACAGATCAAAGCAGGACTGTATTGTTTACAACGGTTCCTGGACAACTCGACCACCAGAACATTTCAAACACATGATTTCATACAGTGCCAAATCGAACAGTAGCAACTAAATAGGTATCACACTGAATTTCTAACCTAGCAGTATTGGACGAATATCTACTGGTTGAGAGTTATATATTAAAATGGTCTGCTAGTTGAGATATCTGGTCATCGTTTTTAACGTTTTCCGGGCCAGCGGCCAGTCAGTGCCTGCATAATTACCCGGAACCAGATCACAGTGATGTGGGCAGAGTCCAACGTGACCAGGATGTACTGTGTGGGTATGTGTGGGTGTGTACGTGTGTGTGTGTGTGTGTGTGTGTGTGTACGTGGACGAGCGGTTGTAGGTTTATTGGTACAAATCTCTGGATATTTGTAGGTTTACAGGTACATGAGGTTTGGGGCGACAGTTAATCGGTACACACCTCTTTAAAATACGTTGAAATGGAGTGTTTTCGGTTAGGTTAGGTTAGGTTACGTTAGGTTAGGTTAGGTTAATGTAATTTAGGTTTAAAAATCGAAAAATGTACTCGTAAGCATGCACCAAATTGATATGTACCGATAAACACACAACCGCTTGGGTGTGTGTGTGTGTGTGTGTGTTATTCACTTGCTTGTTTCGTCAAGGGGAATCCACGCAATGCGAGCTAAGCTCATTATTATCGCGCCTCCTTAACTGGGAATGTATTGCGTGAAATGCATGTTAAGTGTTTTATGTATCGTTGGAATGGCTGTGGATGTGTGTGTAGTCTGTATTTTAGCCAATTGGCGACATCTGGAAACGAAGGCTTAGGGTTAATCTGTATGGTACCATTCTCACTACGGTACCAGTCTCACCCGAAGGCTTAGGTTGACCAGTAGCTTAGGTGAACCATATGATACCCATCTCGCCTTGTACCATTTTTGCCAACCCCAGATGGGACGTCACAACGTCGTCCACTTATTCCAGGTACCTATTTACAGCTAGGTGAACTGAGGCTAACACATGAAAGGAGACAAGCCCAATTTGTCTCCGCCCGGCCGGGGGATTGAACCCCCGATCCCTCGTGTGTGAGACGAGAGCGCTACCTACTAGGCTACGGGCTGTGTGTGTGTGTGTGTGTGTGTGCCTCCCCTCGCGCGGATTTAATGCTTCAAAATATTGCTATTCACAATTCGTACCCAACGCCACCTTCAATAACAACCTTTTCAGTGTTGGCCTATCAACAACTCTCCCCAGCCAGGCAGCCCGTCATTGTGGCACTGTTGGCTGTGGTAAATGACACTCATTATGGTGTTGTTTGGGTAAACCACAAACTTTTGTCTGGAGCGGACTGTCACATATAGCGAAGATAAAAGGACTAATCTTTACCTAACGACTTCTCTTCTTTGGTATTTGTCACACAACCTCGAATAAGTGACGTGCACTTTTGATAAGGGAAAATAAACACCGATCGTAACTGTCACTAGAATACAAACAACATCGAATATTCAAAAGAAAAACAAAATATAAAAAAGATAAAACCTATCTAGGAGCAAGGAAGTTCCTAACACTGAATTTCCGTTAGAGTGTGAGCATCAACATATTTTATTTCAATATACTATTAAACAAGTTTTGTCTTTAAGTATCTTGATATGTTATTTAGTTATTTCGCTTTTTCAACATGCCTACAACCCTCTTCCCCTTGTGTACCCTCTCTCGCGCTTCATCCTATCTTGCAGTGAATTTGTATTCCAGCAAGTATGCTAGCAAGTCAGCGTACAGTCTATGTATTGGAAGTTAGTAGTTAGTATGGTGTGATTGTACGGTCCATATACAATAGTAAATAGAATATTAATATTTTTCAATCAATACAAAGATTCAATTATTATTCAGAAACTGAAACATGGACACATTGACTAAAACTTACACAAACCCAGAAACACACATATTAATATTATGATCGAATTAGGAGTGTATTGATAATTAGTAGTTACTTCATCTCATGTATCAACTGTTTACTAAAACAACTCACTCAGCATTCAAGCATTATATCAATACTTCCATACCAAGAATCTGGGAGAAGAAAACACCTGTGGAGTCAACTGAACAGGGTCCTGGGTCCATATGGGCTTCATCCTGACAAGTACTGGGTATATCAGTTCATTCCAGCAACCCTTCAAAACATTCACCCTCCTTCCTCCACAATATTAACATTATTAATCTCTCTCTCTCTCTCTCTCTCTCTCTCTCATCTATATAGCCTTCCTAAATTGAATCCATTGATTTACTAATAGCCAGAACACATCAAATAAATGTAATGTGTCATAGCATCTTCTTAGGGCTAGGAAAGGGTTAGGTATACACTTTGAATACAATGATATGATGTACACAGTATGTTCAGTAATACTTACATAATATCATTCTGGCAACACTGATCACTGATCTTAGTTTTGGAGAGTTCAGGAGAAAACGTTGAATATATTCAATACTAACTTTATCATTTCCTGCATGCTATAAATGTCTTCAGGTGATATGCAAAACCTGCAAGGGTCCTTTGCCCCTCAACTTTCTCTTCATAATTGCTGAGGGGCACAGGGCCCTGGGTGGGGCTTTGGTTTCCCGGGCGTTTCCTCACCCTCCTCATTTATTTGGGGTTCTACTATATTTCCATAATTAAGACCTGATCGCCTCGCTTGGATCGTATGATCTGAATGATCAACAGATGTATGTGTTTCACTATACATCAACTAATGACCTGTCATATATTGAGGTGATACATCAGTAATGTTGGATATCATTGTATTCCCCCGTGGTAATTAGCGGTACAGTTTGATGATGATGATGATGATGATGATTATGATGATGATGATGATGATGGCGGGACAGGCTGGCTCCCTTCCTCTCTTGTATAATTAAATGGGATTGCCTTTGATGGCTCGGTATGAAAGCCACCCACATTATATGATGGAATTAGTACAATGCTGGATGCATTCGTTTTGTTGATGTATTTCCGGCACTGAGGTGATGAATGTTTCATTATAGGCCAGGTAAACATTTATATCTTATTATATTATTTTCCGGACATATTTTGTTCAACTATTGTACTGCATGTAGCATTTTATGCATAGCATAATTATATACTGTATACAATACTGTTCTATGAATATAGTGCAAGGCTATCATGGTAAACTATTCAGTCAGAAAAAGGAACACAAGAAATTATGTTAAAAATATCCACAATGCATTATCTCCTTTAACTCTATGACTATTATGGGCTGTAAAATGTAATGTTAAGCATGATTTCATAATCATAATTACCAATAAATATATTCTATAACCTTTGTTATTGTGTCCAACGGACGAATCTATAGGCTATACAAAAAACTTTGTATGGGAAGAGAGTTGGAAAGGGCAACTGCTATAGAAAAATATGAAGCTCATTATATTAATAAATTTATGACAGTTAATCATATTACTGTATGGTGAAATTTCAAGGTTTGAATCACTATACAGTATAAGTATATCCCCTCTTTATAAAACCTAATGATGCCACATAAATTAACGATTCAGTGCAGGAGATACTTCACTAAAACACATGTTTATTGATTATCACAATTTAGCAATACAACAAGGTTTAGGCGATACACAGTTTACCTAGTGTTTCTTGTTTTTTGTTTACCTAATATTAACACAACTTTTAAGAACATACGAAATTATAAGTATGAACATCAGGACATTCCCCAGATTCAAAGAAATCTCACTGATTTAGTTAGAGCATTTATTGCAACTAACTAGTCAGGCAGCTCTGTTCCCTGCGCTAACATCCACCAGAAGTCTCACTGGGTTGGTGGTGCCTGTGAAGGACAGAAGAAGAAGAAAGATAAGAGAGGGAGTAGAGATGGTGAGTGGTGGGAAAAGAATGACTGTCACTAATGTGTTGTATGCAGATGATGCAGTGTTATGTGCCGAGGGCGAGAATGGTCCTGTGATAAATGGTGGAGTTATTTGTGAAAGTATGTGAAAGACGAGATTTGAAAGTAAATGTTAATAATAGCAAAGTAATGGTAGTAGTAAAAGAATGAGACACTGTGTGTAATGTAAGGATTAATTGAGAACGGCTTGAACTAGTAGACAAATGTATGTATCTGGGAGCCATGATTGAGAAAAGGGGAACATATAAAAGAGAAGTAGAAAATAGAGTAACACAAGGAAGAAAGGTAGCTGGAGTAATGAAAGCCTTGTTTAGGAGCAGAAACTTGAGTATGGAAGCAGTGAGAGGATTGCATGAGGGTGTGTCGGTGCAGACATTGATGTATGGATGTAAAACTCTGGTAAGGTATAGTAATGAAAAATCATGAGTAAGAGCAATTAAAATGGATTTGCTAAGAAATGTCTGTGGAGTTCAAAGAATAGACAACATTAAAAAGTGTGAACTTAAGGGAGGCATGTGTAGTTAAGAAGTCAGTAGAGCATAAGGTTGAAGAAATTGTTCTCAGATGGTATGGTCACATGACAAGAATACCTGAAGAAAGAATAGTTATATGGATCTATGTCAGTGAAGTGGAAGGAAGATGAAAGCGTGTAGAGCTGAGAAGAAGATGGTCTGATATGGTGTCAGAATGAGCGTCGAAGCATGAAAAGGGAATGGCTGAAGCAAAATAATTAGCAAATGACAGGATAAATGAAGGAAGTTTGTTAGAGAGAGTACATGAAGGTCTCTGGACCCTTTTAACTCGAGAAGCGCGAAGCTATGGCAGCTCAAAGTGCCCGCCAAAGGTAGATATTGGATGCAATTCTGAGGAAAATCATCATATTTACCATATATAACATAGTTACTTCTCCATAGGTGCCTATTTATCTTTTAACATGAACACTGAAGAACAATAAAAGAAGTGGTAACAGCAACTGGCTGGTGAAAAACGTATATTTTAGCCCTGTGGTCGTAATCTGAGGCGGACCGGCGAGAGACTAACATCGACCCTCTCCACCATCTCGTATGCTACTGAGAGACTAGGGGAGGTCTGAGAATGGCTAGAGTGTCGGAGAAAGACTCCCCTTCTCTTCCAGCCATCCTCGTGCGAAAATACTCAATAAATATTGGGAATAATAGGGAAAATACTCGATAATTGAGGAGGAGGGAAGACGAGGGAGAAAGGAGGGGAAGAGAGGGTTGGGACACATGTGGAGGAGTGATAGGAGGTACTGGAGGGGAATGATCTCACCTAATCACATATTGCTTTGTTTTGAGTGCCAGTGAGGTGTTTTGAAAGTTCTTTTATGCATTGGCTCTCGAGAGGACACTCACCGTCCACCAGTAAAACCTCTCGAGAGGATGCTCGCCGTTCTTGGGTTAAATGCCAACCTGGAAGGCCTTTATCCCAGATGTTGATGTGAAGAGACCTTGTCCGGAAGTATAATAATATCTGAGTTAAAGCCAGTGATTTCGGGGGCTGATGAATGATTGGTGCTTCTGAATGCTTATAGGCTAGCTTTTTGTGGGCGAATTGTTATGTGTTCTTCTCCTGTCGCCTCTTTTTCCTTTCTTGAGTCGTTTGCTGATCCTCCCTACCCCTTGTGAGAGTAAGGGCCAGTTACTGAATGATTGTATTTTGATGATAATTTCACTCTCCAGCATTGCTGGTAGTGTCTGTGGTCTCTCTGAGCTGCGTGGAGGTGAAGAGTTTGGTATCTTGTTGCTTGTATAATCAGCTGACAGTTAAATCTCATTTGAGGGAGATGAGAAGGCCTAGGCACAGTGGGCTAGTATAACATAAATGCATTATCAATAACAATCAATAACAGAGCATGCTGATGGGCTGGTCTATCGGAGTGAGAGCTGAGCGATCTCTGCCATACCCATAACTTACTCTGACTGTTCCATTTACTTATATATATTCTAGATCTCAAGTGACGGCGTCTCTTCCGTGGATTGACCTCCCTACTGCCAACATAGAGGTTGGCAGACTGGGAGCCAAAGCGTCACATTTTTCCTTTGCCCCTCAAATTTTCCTTCATAATTGCTGAGGGGCACAGGCCCTTGGGTGGGGCTTTGGTTTCCCGGGCGTTTCCGCACCCTCCTCAGCTCCTTGCCTTGGAGTGGCTTCAGTCACCCGGGCTTTATTAGTGGTAAGCAGGGAGGGTTTTGTGGGGGCACTCGTTTATGGCCTTGGCATTGCTCGGGACCTTGGTGCTTTTCGGCCAGACAGCCTGGGGAACAGCAACAACAACAACAACAGAGGACTGATGCAATAGCCTCTGTCACAAATTGTCTGGAGGTGTCAAGGTGTTACTGAAGACCTGAGGTCCCAAATAACTGTTCTGTTCACAGTTGTGGAGTTTGTCATTGTCTTATTTTGTTAACAGGGATGTCGCCTTTGGGTGACCAAGACTCACATTCGTATGTACAGTATGTCAATTATAAATACAGGTTTATAAACTTTCTATAATATATTATTGACATTGTTTTTAGATTATAAATTAGATCATCTGATAACATGGGTTCTTCGCGGGATTTTCTTAGGAGGTAGCATAAAGCGGAAAAGGATTGTATTAGCACTGACAAAATGAGATAAGTATTTATATTAATATAACATACAATACGATAAACTCATGTGCCAAAACAAATTCAAACACATACACAGGCACATACATGGACAGTCTCACAGAACAGACACACACAAATGAATCTATTCTTTTCTCTTCCCCTTCCTCCTGATTGTAAGTAGGTAAGGTTGACACTATCAGCCAGGGTCATCACCACAGACACCAGATTATAGGTCTATGGGAAGAGCCACCATATCGCAACTACTATACCCGCCCCACATATTGTATACACGTAACACAATAATTCCCACCCCTACTCTGTGCAACTCTCCAACCCAAGAGTGAAACGATATTCTCAATATTTCTTCTATTCAACAGCTGAGCTCTGGAACTCTCTCTCTGAATCCATCTTTACCTCACCCTATGACATAAATTGCTTCAAACTCAGTGTGTCCAGGCATTTTGGCTCGTACATGCCTTGATCTTGACTCTGTACGTTCTTCAACACCGGGGGAGGCACTCGTCACAGATAGTTTTGCATTTTGTCTCCCTCATCCAAACATAAGAACATAAGAACATAAGAAAATGGGAGTCTGCAGAAAGCCGATTGGCCTAAGCAAGGCAGATCCCTGTCCCACACAACCCCAATTCAATTACAAAGCCCAATTATAGGCTTAACACTCTAATACCCTGAGGATCATCTTACCAAAACGGTTAGAGATTAACGCAGGATTATGGGGGTCTGCAGAGCGCTGATTGGCCCAACCCGGCTGATACCCCTTCACACTCCCGCCGGCTTTAGCACCGCCAACAGCTCCGCCAACAGCTCCGCATCGCCACTGAAAAAACTCGATCCTAATTTGAGTATTTCATATCTCTATTCCCTTTATTCATTGCATGAACAGTAGTTAAGTGCTTGTTTAACCTCTGAAGTGCGCACGGGGGTAAATGAAAACGTCCCCCTGTGCTGACGTATTTGAGGTTTTTCGTCACTAAAATATTCATTGTACCATTAATAGCATTAATAATTATCCATATGCGCCTATTATGGGTTGATTATAAAGGTATTAACCTGAAACAACAATAAAACGAGTGAAAACAGCGTTTGGATGGTCAAAATCGGAGATATAGCCCGCGAGTTGTATAATGTATGGGTGAGGCAAGCTACCTTCCCGCCAATTTTCCCCAAGGCCACTGCGACACAGTCGATCGATACTCTCTCTCTCTCTCTTGCACTCGATGGCCATCAGTGATGACAACACCCTGCTTGCAACTCGCTAATGTTAGCACGAAAATATACCTCAGAATAAGGGAATAATAGGGAAAATAGGTGATAACTGAGGAATAGGAGGAAAGTGGGGAAGGAGGGGAGGTAGAGGACTGAGATTTTGCATGGCCCAGGGGCCAAACAAAAATAAAAAAATAAAAAAATAAAAATAAAAAAAATATTTTTTTTTTCGATGTAAAAAGTTGATTTTTAGTTTTACTTACTCCAGAGAGTCTTCCCGCAGTCCGCCGGGGGAACTCTTAAGAGTCTTCCCGCAGCTCCCGGGTTAACCTCCACATAGTTCTGTAGTTGCCGTGCATGTTATTTTATTGCTTTTCTGACTGATAAACATTGTTGTTTACATTTGTTATCCTAGCTTGTAGCAGACGACGCACGCCCACCTCTAATCGACCTAGCTTTGTATTTTCTTATTAACTCTAGTAGTTATCGTATTCAGTATCCTACTGTAGCTATATATATCTGTAATTTTAGTTGTTGCTTGCATGATCTTGTAGTAACCTTTGACTGATAACTTTGTTTATCTAAATATAATCCTGCTTGACTAGCCTACAGTGACACCAGCGCCATCTGTTGATACAGTATATTAACCCTTGTGTGCAGTTACACTGTATTCTTATATAATCTCTATTTGGTGAATTGTATATTTAGTTACATATTCTATTTTATATATATTATATATATATATATATATATATATATATATATATATATATATATATATATATATATATATATATATATGTTTTGCTTTTTTAGGTAGGTTATCACCCCTGGTAGCCTACTTCTGCATATTTCATAATTTTTGTTTTTGGTTATATTTGTTTTCGGTTAGTCTAGGCTATCATCCCTGGTGGCCTATTTCTGCGTACTTCAATTTGTAAATTGTCAGTTAGGCTATCACCGCTGGTGGCCTATTTCTGCGTACCGGTATTTCATAATTTTTGTTTTCGGTTAGTCTAGGCTATCACCCCTGGTGGCCTATTTCTGTGTACCGGTATTTCATAATTTTTGTTTTCGGTTAGGATAGGCTATAACACCTGGTGGCCTATTTCTGTTTAAATACAAATAAAAAAATTCGGTTCGGCTATCACTGCGTATTCAAATTTAATTTTGTTTTGTTTTAATTTTCGGTTAGGCTATCACCGCTGATAACCTATTTGTGCGTATTTCAACATTTTTGTTTTCGGTTAGGGCTATTTAAGTAAGTGAAGCGACCCGAAGGGAGTGAAGTGTTTTTTAAAGTGAGATAAGTGTTTTTTAAAGTGAGTTTAGTGTTTTTAAAGTGAGTTAAGTGTTTTTAAGTGAGTGAAGTGATCTGAAGAAAGTGATCGTCACCATGCCTCGTGCCTGTACGAACTGCGCCGGTAGGTTTGGTGCTTCCATGTTTGCTCCTGCCGATCCACAAGTCTGCCGACTCAGCCAGCAACGAGAGGATTTGACAGCAAAATTGGATGAAGCCCACAACAAGATCAACGCCCTCACCAGGAAGCTGGAATCACTCCAAGAGTTTGTAACACTCAACGTTGGAGTATCACTAACTCCAATTGTTTCAACTCCAACATCCACCACCGCCCCAACGTCATCTGCCAACAATCCAACACCTGCAGTAGCCACTGCAGCATCTTCTGACGAACCTGAGCCGACATCAAACCAGGACAGCCGCCCTGTTCACCTTAGTCTCTCCCCCACTCCTCGTGCAAGAAGCCTGCTAGCACGAACAGTACCAACCCCTCGCCCCCGTTCTAACCACTCCTCTCCCCGACCTGTACGCAGAGTCCCGCCACCACAGGTTTCCGGATTTACACCAGTGAGGAACGGTGCACGGCCAACGCAGAAAAGGTCTCATCTACCAGTCACAATGTCAAACAGATTTGAGATATTGGTAGAGATGGAAGACGAACCAGAAGAGACCAGGCTCGTTGGGGATTACATCCTATGAGGACAGGTCAAAGAGTTCTGCGACAGAGTCCCAAATCGACGAAAAAGATTTTGCATCCCAGGAGCTGGACTGGACGACATTGTGGAAACCTTCGAAGATACCACAAAGGATGCAAATGAAAATACCCTTTTTGTCATCCATGCTGGTTCAAATGACGTCATGCGCACCAGATCCGAAGAGTTGATGGAGAAATATCGCAAGATGATCCAGCACTACAAAAACAAGTCAAGGAATATCATCATCTCAGGCATTCTCCCCAAGATCGACGCACCTGACAAATTCTACGACAAGGCCTTCAGCACAAATAGCCGACTAAAATATTTGTGTCTGAGGGAAGAAGTTGAATTCATCAACCTCTGGGACAACTTCTACAACCAGCCTACTCTGTTCCACAAGGATGGCACTCATCTAAACCCTGTGGGTTCAGCACGCATGGGTGGTCTCCTACATGAAGCAGTCCGCAGCCATGGATCATAAAACGCCATCCGAGAAGAAGCAGCAGTGACATAAATCATCCAACGCCAAGCAAAAAACAGAGGCAACCGAGGACCACCAGCGATAAGGACCGCAGACAGCGAGGACCGAGGACAGCCATGAACATAAATGTAGATACGACAAGAACCAAAAATATTATTAAAGAGCGTTCCGCGAGTTCTAAAATAACAAATTTAAAGGTTTTCTATGCAAACGCTCGTAGCATACGCAATAAATTTTCAGATTTAGAGGAGCTAGTTTTTACAGAAAATTATGATGTGATTGGCATAACAGAATCTTGGCTCAATACAGAAGATAGAGACTTTTTAGCAGAGTATTCACTTCCCGGTTATGTAATGTTTGAGAAAAGCCGAATAAATCGAAATGGAGGTGGCGTTTTACTTTATATCAAAGAAAGTCTTAACCCTACCCTCTTGTCAAAACCTCAAATTGTGAACATCGACACATCTTTTGTGCTAATAAAGAATAATAAAGGTACAAAAATAATACTTGCGTTAATATACAGACCTCCAGCTCAATCAGTGCAAACTGACCGAGAAATTTACGAACAAATTGCAGATGTAAGTAACTCACAAGATACCGTTATTTTTGGCGACTTAAATTTACCTGTGACCAAGTGGGGCGATACTCTTACTTCACACTCCGGACATGACTTGTATACGAACTTGCAAGAGAGTTCGCTTTATCAATTTGTTCGAACGCCGACCCGTGGTAATAACATTCTTGACATTGTACTTGCAACAAAAGAAGAATTGATAGAGAATTTGAATGTTGGTGATGAATTCAGTAACAGCGACCATCGTACGATAACTTTCACTTTAAAGTTTACTAGTAACGAACCAAATAGTAGCATCGAAAAAGTCCCTAATTTCAAGAAAGCAAACTTCCATAAACTTAGAGCTATGTTTAAAGAAACTGACTGGAGCTTTTTAATTAACAATAACGACATAAATACATCTTGGAAGTTATTCGAAACCACTTACCTAAAAGCAGTGCAAGACTGCATACCATCGAAAATACGGCGTCCAGGCCATAATAATAAGCCCAAATGGTGGAATAAAGATATTTCAAACTGCCTGCTTGCTAAAAAATTTGCTAATGATAGATTAAAATCCTCACAAAATTACGAAGAACGGGTGAAATTTGTAGAGCTACGACGCAAAGCCAAAAAGTTAATTAAGCAAAGTAAAAAGACCTTAGAGTTACATATTGCGAATCAAAGTAAAACAAACCCGAAAGAATTCTATAGTTATATCAGAAAGAAAAAAGTAGTTACTTCAACTGTTGACCGTTAGTCGATGAAAATGGAGAATACACCAAAGACGAAGTACAAATGAGTAATGCCCTCAATACCTTCTTTGCATCAGTTTTTTACAACAGAAGACCTCAGTGATATCCCTACACCATCGCCGATTCAGATTAATAATTCAGATGTTCTAAGCAATATCACCGTTACAGAGAGAGAAGTATTGAATTGTTTAGATAAACTCAAGGTAAATAAAACGCCTGGACCTGATACAATCTCGCCTAGAGTTCTAAAGGAAGCTAAGGATGAGCTCTCCAAACCACTGACATTACTATTCAATAAATCCTTGCAGTCTGGAACTATGCCTGGTCAGTGGAAGCTAGCCAACAAAACACCGATATTCAAAAAAGGCAGCAAATCCCTACCCAGTAACTATCGTCCAATTAGCTTAACCTCAGTTGTATGTAAAATGCTAGAAACGGTCATACGAGACAGACTCGTAAATCACTTAGAGGAAAATAACATACTTAAAGATACTCAACACGGCTTTCGTAAAAAACGTTCCTGTTTAACAAACCTCTTAGACTTCTTCCACGATATCCTCAACCTCTACGATGAGAATAAAGCTGTAGATATTATATACCTTGATTTTCAAAAGGCCTTTGACAAAGTTCCCCACAAACGTTTACTGCTAAAACTAAAAGCGCATGAATTACAAGACGGTGTGTTGAAATGGATAGAAAATTGGCTCAGCAACAGAAAGCAAAGAGTAGTCATAAACGGTAAGGCATCTAAATGGACCAATGTAAGTAGCGGGGTACCCCAGGGATCAGTACTAGGACCAATTCTCTTTCTAATTTACATCAACGACATAGATGAGGATCTCACCTGTACAATCTCAAAATTTGCTGACGATACAAAAATTGCAAATAGCGTACTCTCAAAAGAACAAGTTGACGATATGCAACACAATCTAGATAAATTGTCATGTTGGGCCCAAATTTGGCAAATGAGTTTCAATGCGGATAAATGTAAAGTACTATCGGATACCTAAATGAGAAAGCAAACTATTCGATGAATGGCACCTAGCTTAAGAATGTAAACAGAGAAACCGATCTGGGAGTAACAATATCGAGTAACCTAACACCGAGTCAACAATGTTCAGAAGTTGTTAAGAAGGCAAACAAAATAATTGGCTTTATAGGCAGGTCATTTGAGCATAAATCCAAAGAAGTTATCCTAACCCTTTACAATTCCTTAGTCCGCCCTCTTCTGGAATACTGCGTTCAATCCTGGTGCCCTTATTACCAAAAAGATATAAACAAGCTAGAACGAGTTCAACGTAGAGTTACCAAAATGATACCTAGCCTAAAGAACAAACCATACGAAGAGCGTCTTAGAGAATTAAATCTATTTCCTTTAACCCAGCGCAGATCAAGAGGTGACTTAATTCAAGTGTTCAAAATCATCAAAGGCATCGACAATATGAACTGTAGTAAGTACTTCACTATCGACCAATCTAATTACACGCGGGGAAACGGTTGCAAAATTATTGGTAAATCTTTTAACTCGCATGAATCTAAGAATTTCTTCTTCAATCGAGTTGTCAACTTGTGGAATGGGCTTCCCCGAAACGTTATAGACTGCATCGCTGTTGATTCATTTAAACTCCGCCTAGACAAATATCTCGCATCAAACCCGCGACTGACTGCGTTTGTAAATTAATAACTTTATTTTATCCCCCCCTCAGTTACTAACCCATCTGTCCTCTACTAACTTCCTAATCCTGCCACGGACATTAGTTCCAGGGCAGTAATTCCCTTTCCAATGTTCCCTTACCCACTCTAAACCACTGTTTGGACACTTGATCCTCAGTGTTTTGGAGGACAACCAACCTAGAAGGGTCACTAGATCTGTTGTTGCTTGATTTCCTTTGTACTCCTTTGTACACCCAACCCTTCTCGTCCATATGCTTATCCAATTTTATCTTAAAGCTCCCTACCGTTTTAGATCCCACTATAGCACTTGGTAGTCCATTCCACCCATCTACAACTCTGTTACCAAACCAATATTTGCCTATATCTTTTCTGAAACGAAATTTATCTAATTTGAAACCATTGGTACGAGTTCTTTCGCTATCACTGAGCTTTAGTACATTTTGTCATGTCCCCTTTGTTAATCCCACTAACCCACTTGAACACCTCTATCATATCCCCTCTAACTCTGCGTCTCTCTAACGAATGTAACCCTAATTTATTCAACCTTTCTTCATACGGAAGATTTCTAATATTATAGATCATTTTTGTCATTCTACGCTGTACTTTCTCCAATGACTCTATGTCCATTCTGTAATAAGGACACCAAAATTGGACAGCATAATCCATTTGGGGTCTCACTAATGACAAGTAAAGTTTTAAGATAACATCAGCAGTTCTGTTACTCACACTCCTAGAGATGAACCCGAGAATCCTGTTTGCCTTATTACGAACGCTTATACACTGTTTTCTAGGCTTCAAATCATTGCTAACAAACACCCCTAGATCTGAGTCGCAGTCTGAATGTTCTAATTCTAAATTAGCTAGTTTATATTTAACATTTGTTTGCATCTTCCCTATCTTTAATACCTTGCATTTGTCAATGTTAAACTTCATCTGCCAATTTACTGACCCTTCATGTAAGGTATCTAGATCCCTTTGGAGGCACTCTATATCGCTATCTGAATCAATTGATCTCCCCATTTTAGTATCGTCTGCGAATTTACTTATCCTACTAGTTATACCTAAATCTAGGTAATTTATGTATATAAGAAACAACAGGGGACCTAATACCGATCCCTGGGAGACACCACTTTTGACTGCTCCCCACTCTGACTTGGTACCATTTATGCTGACTCTCTGTTTCCTACCAATTAGCCATGACCTAATCCATCCCAACAACGATCCTCCTATGCCATGTGCCTCAACCTTTCTCATCAATCTCTCATGAGGGACTCTGTCGAAAGCTTTACTGAAATCTAAATAAATAATATCATATGACTTGTCACTATCTACTGCTTCATATACCTCTGAGAAAAAGCTAAGCAAATTAGTAAGGCAAGAACGTCCCTGAGTGAATCCATGCTGAGAAGAATTTATTAAGTTAAATATTTCTAAGTAGCTTCTAATTTTCCTAGCAATAATAGACTCTAGCAACTTTCCTATGATTGATGTGAGACTAATGGGACGGTAATTGGATGCTATCGATTTATCACCTTTTTTGAAGATCGGAACTACATTTGCAAGCTTCCAAGCTTCTGGAACTAAACCTGTTTCTAATGACTTGTTAAATAAAAATGCTAATGGACTACTTAACTCATCTCTGCATTCTTTTAATACTCTATCATATACCTCGTCAGGACTGACAGAATATAAATGGTCTTTGCACAGAAATGAGCTATGAACAAAATAGTTCAGACTTCTCGCTGTAGTGGTTGCCTGGTACAATATTATTATATGACCTACACCTTACCACGCATGCCATATTATACGACACACTAACACAGTTAAAACTAAGATTCCATGTGTAACATGATATTAAAACGGCCCTGTATCAACATTACCGGAAAAAAATACGGAACGTGTTGTAGAATGAACATGAGAAGAGAACAATAATAATATGCACAACATTGATTATTCATATAGGCAGTGACAAGGATAAATTTTGAAGTGTTTTTTAAAAGTAAGTGGTAAGAAAAACTGTCCGTCAAATAAGATAAGTGTATGGCCAGTGAATGTACTTGGGCGGCAGTGATAATATTGTGATGGTCGGTAGTGACGTGCTCTGTAGGGAGCTTTTTTTTCGGAGCTCACTTCTCCCTCATGTTTAGCACCGTTAGTTTTGAGACGTTAAGCCGTTCGCCTATTTAGTTTGGCGATTTTAATACCTTTCGCTCCTATTCTATGTCTGTGATATTTTTGTACCGAAAAATATACAAATTAATCTGAGGGTGTTTATTTACAGCTTGATAGAGGTCTAGGGAGCACACTAACCCCCCCTCCCCCCCCCCCCAACACACTTTAGCTGTGGTCACACAGATATATTGTGATGGTCGGTAATATTTTCTTAACCGTGATATCCCTCAAGCCACACAAAGAAAATTAGAAGGAATGATAATTAAAAAAAAATATGCAATTACATAAATTGATAGCATTTGATAGTAACCATAATTATAATCATATATAGCATAGGAAGCACAGTTACAATTCTTATATAAAATACGTCCATTCAGAAATAAAGAAAGACAAATTGATGAGCGGAATGTTTAAGGAAAATAAAGTAAGTCAATAATATCCATCAGTAATAAACAAATGAAAACAAAGATATTGGAAAAAAAGTCATAACAATTTTTTTTTTTAATTCTGAGTCTAATGAAATCGTAGGAAACTAAGTAACATTTAAATCAGATTGCTTAATCATTCAACAACTCATTCAATGTAGGAAGGATCTAAACAAAAGTTAATTGATGAACGGGTTGAACCCTTCTCACTTCCAAGTGTTTTTCCTCGGGTGAAGAAATAGTGTGTGCGTATCATGAATTAAGTAAACAATTGTATTTTATTTGTTTCTATTTGAATGAAGGAGACAAAAGGCAAAACAGCTGGTAACAAGTGTCTCCCCCTAAGATACAAGCGTGACAGAGAGCCAAAATCAAGGTACGTTTGAATAAAAATGTCGGAACACACGGAGCAGTATAAATCATAGGATGAGGGAAAAACAGATTGAGGGAGAAAGTTCCAAAGCATGCTTGTTGAGAATAAGATAGACTTGGAAAAAAAAAAAAATTTGGGTTTGAGAGTTGGACAGAATAGGGGTGGGGTTAAGGACAAAAGTGCCCCGCCAGCTGGCAACATGGTGACCTACTGCAGAAAACAAATGAGAAGGAATATTCAAAATATTAAAAACTATAGAGTATATGACAAGTCTCAAATTATATATGGGTTTACCGAGCGAGCAGATTTAATACTTTACGAAGAAACACATACAAAAATATATTAAATATATAACTATTGCATGAAAGAATAATTAATATACTGTACAATACATTTTATGTACCTTGATGCTCCTCTCATTTATAAGAAATCCTAAGTTTATATTTAATCTTGTGCGAGATATAATGTTGAAAATATTCAAAAGCGCCCGTGAGGAAACAGCACTCACAATCCCAGATATTTGTTTCTAGAACACGGCAATACATCAACGAAAATAGACAAACTACTGTTGCAAATAATATAATTCTCCCAGTTACTCTATATTGGCCCCAAGTATATCACCCCAAAATGATATACTAAACCTTGCAAAATATTTAGGAAAGTTGTGGCCAGGCCCTGGGTTGTCTCAAAGCCAAACATACACACATATATAATTATCCTCCTATAGTACCACGTGCACTGCTGTAAGTTGACATACAACATGAATATTCTAAATTCTCACTAAAGAACATGACCAACATTGCCGCAAAAGAGTTGGGCAAATATTACATCCATGTAACCGATTGATGTAGCTAACGAGATATATAATAGGTCAAGATTGTAAGTATATATATACGTGTTTTCTATACTAATCTGATAATGTACTTGTATCAGATGTAAGAAACTTTACCATAAACCATGGGCTTGGTAGACAAAAGGTAATTCAGGTAATAACGTGGGTCTCCAAATTAATTAATGCTTAGGCGGTAGTATTTAACTTGTATACAGTTACTCCGGCAAGCAGTCACTCCGGCACCAGTCACTCCAAGAACCTCATTGGTCGAGAATTACAATCAAAATCCAGTGTAAAAATGTACAAAGAAAATAAGCGAGAGATAAGAGAAGAACAATTTTATGACAACACTCCAGCCTCAATAACTTTGTTCAGATGCAGATCTAACACCTTACAGCTAAATGATAGGAAGCGATTCACAGAACAGGATACCAAGTGTATAGCTTTTGAAGAAACAGTTGAAAACTTAAAACCTTTTATTTTGCATTGTGAACACTATCAAGATATAAGAAATGCAAACAAATTATTTGAAACACCATACAAAATCAATTTAATGGAAACACTTTTATTTGAGGAAGAAACAAATAAGGAAGAAGTGAAACAAATCATTCAAAAAATGTGGACAAAGAGGCAAAACAAGTACATTTCACAAATGTGGCCAAAGAGGCAAAACAAGTACATTTCACAAATGTGGACAGAGGCAAAACAAGTACATTTCACAAATGTGGACAGAGGCAAAACAAGTACATTTCACAAATGTGGACAAAGAGGCAAAACAAGTACATTTCACAAATGTGGACAAAGAGGCAAAACAAGTACATTTCACAAATGTGGACAAAGAGGCAAAACAAGTACATTTCACAAATCTAGAAACAAGAAACGAGCTCGATCACATATTTGCAACGCCAATATGGGGGGGGGGGGGGGGGTTGTAAACGTCATCTCCCCGAACTATCACCAGACCAGACCGCACCATCCATTAGTCAATAATATACCTGGTCACTATTGTAATCATAGTCATTCTCTTAACCTTACTAAAGTAATAAGTATCTGACGCGATCTGTTCCCACTTGACAGCTGAACTATCATTCTCTTAACACTTTCCAGGTAAAACATAATGGAAGCAGGCTGAAAAGAAGGAATTGATCAAACTCTCAAGTTGACTGGTTCGCGATATGATTACCATTATGCATTGGCTACACAGAGCCTCTCACATCGTTATATAAGTATGAAAATGATAATATGGTTCAGTATCCCATTAAAATAAATGTGTCAGGACTCAATTATTATAGTGGTAAAACGAGACATATTTCTTATTATGCAATATGGACTGATGACTCATAGAGACGTGTGACAGACCCTCCACCCTCTGCACTACTGTAGTCCCACAATGAATACAATGTCAATATATTGTCCGGCGCTGAGTTACTCAGTATACCCGTTAAAGTGACAGAAGTGTCAATAATATTGGTCACTGTAGAAATTCATGTGATGTTGTTGTGAGGGCCTCATTCACTTTGCCAGAAGATAACCCCACCAACTTTTTGTTATACTGTATATGAGCACCACCTTTGTTTATCAAAATAAATCTTTATAACCCTTTGTCTGTCAATGACGTATATACAGTATATTGTATGTCCGACACGAACACAAATAGTAAAACATTTGAAAATCGATGTTCGTCAAAACAAATATCATAGCACGTGAGCAGACCTCTGGCAGACCATTACCCAAAGTATGAGTCACTTATGACTTGCCACAGCAGAAAAAGTTGGCCTAATATGAGCCTCAGAAAAAGATTGAGGCATTGAAGTACGTGTTTAGAGGGCCAACATCCACAAAAATGGGCACGGTGAATACTGTTTAAGTGTTTTCCTTCATTTGTCCACATTATAAATCCATTAATCAAGGCTTATGGCTTTGAATCAAGTGCCAGGCTGACTAACAATGCTTACTGGTAATATGAGACTAAATAAATCTTTATTCTCAAAAGAAATCCTAATACCATAAGACATTAGTTAGTAATCAGCTGTTTCACCCACCGACTGTGACCATTCTGTGACAAACGGAAATCGCCCAAACTAACAATAAAATTCATAAGGCCAATAATGATCCCAGTCTTGGCACCCTTTCGGGAATTTGTGAGCCAAGCTGATTAGATCCACTTGACTTGGGTTTTATGGATTGGCGTTAAGAGGAGCTGGCGAGGGGTGGTCACAAAACAGCTCTTCCATGTAAGCCTTTGTCTTAGAAGAAGCTATTTCATTTAATTCTTGCTAACATTAGACGATTTAAGTTTGAAAGGGTCTGTAATAATCAGATGGGTAAAAATCTATATAATTTAGCTTTCTGACTCCCACAATACCTTCCTAAACTGATTGATATCGTCTGCGAATAGTCAGAATTAAAAGAAGAGATGCGTGCTCGTAACGTGAAAGGGGTAACATTACAGGTTGTTATCACCTAGCCCACTCGAAGTTAGTTCTAAGGTAAACAAAGAAAATAATAATAATAATAACAATATTTGTTAGCCAAATTTATAGCATGTGTTAATTTCACTTAGTTGATGCACACTTTAAATTAACTTAACTAATTAATTTTGGTGGTTAGTCGACCTAAACATATATATATATATATATATATATATATATATATATATGTGTTTCCAAGCTCTCAGTGGGGTGCCGTGGTGTAGTTGATTAAAGCGTCGGCTATCGTCTGACGGTCGATGGTTCGAACCCCACTGAGAGCTTGGAAACATTTAGTGGCTCACGTGTATTTGTGATATATACTCAATATATATATATATATATATATATATATATATATATATATATATATATATATATATATGTTTCTAGTCTCTCAGTGGGGATCGAACCATCGACCATCAGGACGATAGCCGACGCTTTAATCAATTACACCACGGCAGTCTTGATTAAAGCGTCGGCTATCGTCCTGATGGTCGATGGTTCGATCCCCACTGAGAGACTAGAAACATTTAGTGGCTCACGTGTATTTGTGATATATTCTCAATATATATATATATATATATATATATATATATAAATAGTACTAGGAGGGGTACCCGGCGTTGCCCGGGTTTAAATTCTACTACCATAATCACCATCATCAATCACTACTACCACATCATCACAATACTACTACTACCATAATCACCGGCCTCGACCTCCCTGTACCTCATTAACCCGGGAACTGCGGGAAGACTCTTTAGAGTTCGGCCGGCGGACTGCGGGAAGACTCTCTGGAGTAAGTAAAACTAAAAATCAACTTTTTACATCGAAAAAAAAAATATTTTTTATTTTTTTTTTTTTTTTTTTTTTTTTTTTTTTTGGCCCCTGGGCCATGCAAAATCTCAGTCCTCTACCTCCCCTCCTTCCCCACTTTCCTCCTATTCCTCAGTTATCACCTATTTTCCCTATTATTCCCTTATTCTGAGGTATATTTTCGTGCTAACATTAGCGAGTTGCAAGCAGGGTGTTGTCATCACTGATGGCCATCGAGTGCAAGAGAGAGAGAGAGAGTATCGATCGACTGTGTCTCAGTGGCCTTGGGGGAAATTGGCGGGAAAGGAGTTTGCCTCACCCATAGATTATACAACTCGCGGGCTATATCTCCGATTTTGACCATCCAAACGCTGTTTTCACTCGTTTTATTGTTGTTTCAGGTTAATACCTTTATAATCAACCCATAATAGGCGCATATGGATAATTATTAATGCTATTAATGGTACAATGAATATTTTAGTGACGAAAAACCTCAAATACGTCAGCACAGGGGGAGGTTTTCATTTACCCCCGTGCGCACTTCAGAGGTTAAATGGCAACCTCGATTTCGGCCGCTAAATGTCCTCCGATTTTGGATCTGACCTCATCCGTACCCCCATTTTGGGGAGCTGCGAACAACTTTCGTTCCATACACCTTTTCGATCGGAGGCCTCCTTCTACCCCAAACGGCCATTTTTTTCGCATTTTTTTCGCTCCCGTATACTACATAAGTTCTGCCGAAAATTTTATTAAACAAAAGTGTCTCTGATTTCCACTAAACTCGCCTAAAACCATCTCCAAAGCTTGGGCTTTCCAACGGTGCCCAACACTCCCACCTGGCACCAAAACTGTGGGAGGAGTATAGTAACAAAGGTCGGGTAACTGACAAACAGACAAACATTGACCTTTATTTATTAAGATATACTGTATACTGTATGTACATTATACAGGGTAGGTTTTAAATGAGCTTATATTATGAAATGTTTATACAAAAATAACCGAATTACAAAACAAAATCCCAATACATTGATGGTATTTTTTTCTGCAAAGTATCACTTACCCAACATGCCATTTCGTCTTCAATTATATTTGTTCACATTTAGATCGTTTCATTAACGCTTACTCTTAGCTCAATCTAACCTAACCTAATCTAATTATTTTTTAGTCTAACATTAGTATCATAATGCAGTCACCCGAACTCCATCTAAATCTATCCTAACCTGATTTGACCAACTACATGCTGTGGGTGAAACAACTTGATTGTGTTCAATAAAATAATTGAGCGAACTGACGAACGAATTTATTACAGTATAGTTTTCCTTTGCCCCTCTCTTAGCCTTCCTGATATTCCCCAGCCCGCTCCTTCATCTGCGTAACACCTCTCATAAAAGGAACATTTGTGGTTTACCAGATCACTTTATATTCACTCACCTCACTTGACTGTTCCCCCGAGTTGTACCCGGTGACTTTATCATCTTCTCCAGGACAACTTCCGAGGTGTTTTTTATTACAAGGGCAACGCATTTTCTTCTCGTAATATTCTTTATATCTTTCTCTGGCCGCACTACCAACTCCATTATTTATATACCAGAGTATTTTGTACATTGAAACGAGGGTTTCTTATTATTGAATGAAACCCTAGACCTCTCTCCATATGTGTGTAAAACTTAATATTTGTTTTCTTATGTCAATGCTTTTTGTTCATACTATTGTATTAACAATATGAACATCTTATTTATAACATTATACCCACGGTTGTCAAGACTCGCCTTTGGGCCAATATTCTTTCCGAAATATGAATCAGTATGTCTGTCCTGGATTCATAGTTCTTCTACCCCATTGTACAATATGATTATAGCTAATGATGTTATCGAGTGAAACCCTGTACTTTTGTTCTCGCTAACACAAGACGAGTTTATCAAGCTCAGGAAAGGCCTTTTGTAACCTAGGGCTAAGATTAAGCGAGGTTATGTGTTGGGTTGGATATGTTAGCTTAGGTTGGTATACATTATAGATTATGTGTGATCGGGCAAGGTTATAATTTGATCTATGTTTTGTTACCGTAGGGTAGTATGGGTTTGATTAGGTAAGCTTTAGCAGATTATATTAGGTTAGCTTAGGTACAATCCACTTGGTTTCCATTTATTATCCATTGTCTATTGTCTATTAGGTAAGCTTTAGCAGATTATATTAGGTTAGCTTAGGTACAATCCACTTGGTTTCCATTTATTATCCATTGTCTATTGTCTATTAGGTAAGCTTTAGCAGATTATATTAGGTTAGCTTAGGTACAATCCTCTTGGTTTCCATTTATTATCCATTGTCTATTGTCTATTAGGTAAGCTTTAGCAGATTATATTAGGTTAGCTTAGGTACAATCCACTTGGTTTCCATTTATTATCCATTGTCTATTGTCTATTAGGTAAGCTTTAGCAGATTATATTAGGTTAGCTTAGGTACAATCCACTTGGTTTCCATTTATTATCCATTGTCTATTGTCTATTAGGTAAGCTTTAGCAGATTATATTAGGTTAGCTTAGGTACAATCCTCTTGGTTTCCATTTATTATCCATTGTCAATTGTCTATTAGGTAAGCTTTAGCAGATTATATTAGGTTAGCTTAGGTACAATCCACTTGGTTTCCATTTATTATCCATTGTCTATTGTCTATTAGGTAAGCTTTAGCAGATTATATTAGGTTAGCTTAGGTACAATCCACTTGGTTTCCATTTATTATCCATTGTCTATTGTCTATTAGGTAAGCTTTAGCAGATTATATTAGGATAGCTTAGGTACAATCCTCTTGGTTTCCATTTATTATCCATTGTCTATTGTCTATTAGGTAAGCTTTAGCAGATTATATTAGGTTAGCTTAGGTACAATCCTCTTGGTTTCCATTTATTATCCATTGTCTATTGTCTATTAGGTAAGCTTTAGCAGATTATATTAGGTTAGCTTAGGTACAATCCACTTGGTTTCCATTTATTATCCATTGTCTATTGTCTATTAGGTAAGCTTTAGCAGATTATATTAGGTTAGCTTAGGTACAATCCACTTGGTTTCCATTTATTATCCATTGTCTATTGTCTATTAGGTAAGCTTTAGCAGATTATATTAGGTTAGCTTAGGTACAATCCACTTGGTTTCCATTTATTATCCATTGTCTATTGTCTATTAGGTAAGCTTTAGAAGATTATATTAGGTTAGCTTAGGTACAATCCACTTGGTTTCCATTTATTATCCATTGTCTATTGTCTATTAGGTAAGCTTTAGCAGATTATATTAGGTTAGCTTAGGTACAATCCACTTGGTTTCCATTTATTATCCATTGTCTATTGTCTATTAGGTAAGCTTTAGCAGATTATATTAGGTTAGCTTAGGTACAATCCACTTGGTTTCCATTTATTATCCATTGTCTATTGTCTATTAGGTAAGCTTTAGCAGATTATATTAGGTTAGCTTAGGTACAATCCACTTGGTTTCCATTTATTATCCATTGTCTATTGTCTATTAGGTAAGCTTTAGCAGATTATATTAGGTTAGCTTAGGTACAATCCACTTGGTTTCCATTTATTATCCATTGTCTATTGTCTATTAGGTAAGCTTTAACAGATTATATTAGGTTAGCTTAGGTACAATCCACTTGGTTTCCATTTATTATCCATTGTCTATTGTCTATTAGGTAAGCTTTAGCAGATTATATTAGGTTAGCTTAGGTACAATCCACTTGGTTTCCATTTATTATCCATTGTCTATTGTCTATTAGGTAAGCTTTAGCAGATTATATTAGGTTAGCTTAGGTACAATCCACTTGGTTTCCATTTATTATCCATTGTCTATTGTCTATTAGGTAAGCTTTAGCAGATTATATTAGGTTAGCTTAGGTACAATCCCTTTGGTTTCCATTTATTATCCATTGTCTATTGTCTATTAGGTAAGCTTTAGCAGATTATATCAGGTTAGCTTAGGTACAATCCACTTGGTTTCCATTTATTATCCATTGTCTATTGTCTATTAGGTAAGCTTTAGCAGATTATATTAGGTTAGCTTAGGTACAATCCACTTGGTTTCCATTTATTATCCATTGTCTATTGTCTATTAGGTAAGCTTTAGCAGATTATATTAGGTTAGCTTAGGTACAATCCACTTGGTTTCCATTTATTATCCATTGTCTATTGTCTATTAGGTAAGCTTTAGCAGATTATATTAGGTTAGCTTAGGTACAATCCACTTGGTTTCCATTTATTATCCATTGTCTATTGTCTATTAGGTAAGCTTTAGCAGATTATATTAGGTTAGCTTAGGTACAATCCACTTGGTTTCCATTTATTATCCATTGTCTATTGTCTATTAGGTAAGCTTTAGCAGATTATATTAGGTTAGCTTAGGTACAATCCACTTGGTTTCCATTTATTATCCATTGTCTATTGTCTATTAGGTAAGCTTTAGCAGATTATATTAGGTTAGTTTAGGTACAATCCACTTGGTTTCCATTTATTATCCATTGTCTATTGTCTATTAGGTAAGCTTTAGCAGATTATATTAGGTTAGCTTAGGTACAATCCACTTGGTTTCCATTTATTATCCATTGTCTATTGTCTATTAGGTAAGCTTTAGCAGATTATATTAGGTTAGCTTAGGTACAATCCACTTGGTTTCCATTTATTATCCATTGTCTATTGTCTATTAGGTAAGCTTTAGCAGATTATATTAGGTTAGCTTAGGTACAATCCACTTGGTTTCCATTTATTATCCATTGTCTATTGTCTATTAGGTAAGCTTTAGCAGATTATATTAGGTTAGCTTAGGTACAATCCCCTTGGTTTCCATTTATTATCAATTGTCTATTGTCTATTAGGTAAGCTTTAGCAGATTATATTAGGTTAGCTTAGGTACAATCCACTTGGTTTCCATTTATTATCCATTGTCTATTGTCTATTAGTTAAGCTTTAGCAGATTATATTAGGTTAGTTTAGGTACAATCCACTTGGTTTCCATTTATTATCCATTGTCTATTGTCTATTAGGTAAGCTTTAGCAGATTATATTAGGTTAGCTTAGGTACAATCCACTTGGTTTCCATTTATTATCCATTGTCTATTGTCTATTAGGTAAGCTTTAGCAGATTATATTAGGTTAGCTTAGGTACAATCCACTTGGTTTCCATTTATTATCCATTGTCTATTGTCTATTAGGTAAGCTTTAGCAGATTATATTAGGTTAGCTTAGGTACAATCCACTTGGTTTCCATTTATTATCCATTGTCTATTGTCTATTAGGTAAGCTTTAGCAGATTATATTAGGTTAGCTTAGGTACAATCCACTTGGTTTCCTTGTATTATCCATTGTCTATTGTCTATTAGGTAAGCTTTAGCAGATTATATTATGTTAGCTTAGGTACAATCCACTTGGTTTCCATTTATTATCCATTGTCTATTGTCTATTAGGTAAGTTTTAGCAGATTATATTAGGTTAGCTTAGGTACAATCCACTTGGTTTCCATTTATTATCCATTGTCTATTGTCTATTAGGTAAGCTTTAGCAGATTATATTAGGTTAGCTTAGGTACAATCCACTTGGTTTCCATTTATTATCCATTGTCTATTGTCTATTAGGTAAGCTTTAGCAGATTATATTAGGTTAGCTTAGGTACAATCCACTTGGTTTCCATTTATTATCCATTGTCTATTGTCTATTAGGTAAGCTTTAGCAGATTATATTAGGTTAGCTTAGGTACAATCCACTTGGTTTCCATTTATTATCCATTGTCTATTGTCTATTAGGTAAGCTTTAACAGATTATATTAGGTTAGCTTAGGTACAATCCACTTGGTTTCCATTTATTATCCATTGTCTATTGTCTATTAGGTAAGCTTTAGCAGATTATATTAGGTTAGCTTAGGTACAATCCACTTGGTTTCCATTTATTATCCATTGTCTATTGTCTATTAGGTAAGCTTTAGCAGATTATATTAGGTTAGCTTAGGTACAATCCTCTTGGTTTCCATTTATTATCCCTTGTCTATTCATGCGCACATATTATTTTGTTATAATGTTAAAGGTTAAATGTATACTCAAAGGGACTGCCATGCCTCCATACTCTCACTGTTGTCTTGTAAAATTGAATGCAGTGTCTATTACTGTATATAGGAACACATATTTATTAATTTAAGTTGTGTTCATTACTTGTCAAATACAAGGATGTTGTTTGAGAAGGTCAATGAAGAATAGTGTTACCTATCGTCCACTGTGCAATGCTGTTATCTGATGTTCATTCCTAAGGTATGGGGTCGAAAAACTTGTAATTTTGCGATGTGATGATAAATTATTGCTGTTATTTTGGCTTTATTTAGACAGGTATACATTTCTTCATAAAACTTCCTCATGACAGCAGCCAGCAGGTCCATCCCCTAGTGTGGACGTGCTTAAGGGGAGATGGGGCGTTTTTCTGGCCCCCCTTCTTCCTCATGTTTAGCCCCATTGGTTTTCATATTATATGACGTTCGGCTCATTAGTTTGGCGATTTTATGACCTTTCGCCCCATTTCTTTGTCAATATGAAGACCTTTCGTGTTATTTAGGTGTCGATTTCGTTTTCTTGGCGAACAGTGAGCCTATAACTTTGAAAGAATCGCCCTTCGGCCGGGACATTTTTCTATCGAAAAATGTACAAATTCATGTACAAGGGGGATCTAATGGATGTTTTGTGTTTAAGTTTGATGGACGTCTAGGGAGGAAACTAGAAAAATAATGAATACATGAAAACATCGACGGAAAAGTGAACCATCCCCCCTGAAGATGGTTAACAGTCCCACCCAGAAGGTATAACTCCACCAAACCACTCTGGCCCCTACTGACGGACCATAGGGACTATATTGGCTTACAGGAGGGGCGCCCCGCCCAATCAACATGCCCATAATCACCCACAGACAAAGGAAAGGTGATGAACCAGGTAATTGACCATGACAGCTTCAAGTGGTTTAAGATTTATGAATGGTGGGTTGGGGTAGGGGAAAGACTGGAACAATGAAAGAAAGAAGGAGGCTACCGGACTGCTTGTATAATGGGTATACAACTGTGTACATTGGTCTGTTGATGGCCGGAGAGGAGAATAAAGAGTAGGTTTGACTCCCTTCTGTGTCGTCAGAATTTGTGAGGTGGCTTTTCACATGATAAAATAATTAATCCGCATGCAAAAGTGAATACATAAATTATACTACTACTAATAATATTAATAGCAAATATATTAATGATAATAATAATGATGACAGCATATCTGAAATAAATGGATAGGTCGAAAACTTGTGACGATTTTATGTTAGAACAAGGGTGAATAAAGAGATAAAGCAAATAAAAGAAATATAGTTCGTAATATTTAACGAGATAATATGCTAAAATATGTGTAGTACGTGTTCCTTAGTAGTGTAGTAACAGCATTTAAGTGCCCGGTCCTTCGGAAGATTTTTTTTCTACACTCCCTCATGTTCAACCCCATTAGTTTAGATATATTAAGACGTTCGCCCCATTAGTTTGACAAATTTAAGACATTTTGCCCCATTTCTTTGTCAATGCTAAGACCTTTCAACTTTGGGGGAGACACTTGTTACAGGCAGCTTTGTCTTTTGTCTCATTCGTACACATATAGAATATAAAAATCGGGGACGATATTTTCCTGGCGAGCAATAGCAAGCCTATACTTTAGGAGGAACCAGCTTTCGCCCGCACATTTTATACCGTAAAATGTACACATTTATTTAAAGGGGGTGTTTGTTTTTTCTTTTAAGATTGATTGTGATCTAAAGAGTAAACTAAAAACTCTCCCTTAAAGGGCAAACATTCCAGACCAGACCAGATGGCTGGAGTAAAATAGGAAAGAAGAGTAATTGGACAGAGGAAGAACAAGCTGAGAAGTGAGAAGTACAGTAGGATACGAAGGTTATAACATCTGTATTGCCAGTGACTGAACATTAGCTAGAATAACACTAACCAGATTATTGATAGAATATGATTGACGGGCGGAGATCAAGAGGAAAATAGAGACTAAAATACGTGTAAAGTCTACTAGAGGACCAGGAGGGGAATTGGACGTCAAAGCAGTTCATCCAAGCGGCACAGGACAGATGGAGGTGGAAACGTATGATCGTCAACAAAAACGACAGGTACTTCGGTAAAGGTAAGGTAAGTACCACAACAGAGGCCACAGTAACAGTTGTGAAGGACAGCAGCTTGCGTGGTGGTGGCCAGGAGTTACCGTTAGTCCATAGACCAGGCTGATTATCGGTCCCATCAGATATATCTTTTAGCCATAATTGTAACCTAGATAACATGTTTCTTGTCGTTACCAATTCCTGCTATTTCGGGATCCGGCCCACCGACTGTGTGGAGCACAAACATGTAATAGTTTCCAGGCTGGATGCCATTTACGATATATGCTTTGATACAGGATACATATTCTGTTTACAATCAACCACAAATGAGAGAAGCGGCCCCTTTTCGTCTAGAGTGGCCTTGCGGATAGTCAACTAGTCCATACTCTAACAAAGCAGAAATAATTAACACCAGGACATACACTTGTAGGGCTCAACATTGAATAATGACAAACATCAGATAATATCACAAGTCATGATAAATGATTGCATTTGAAAATTACAACCTATTCAACATATTAAGAAGATGACATTTTAAACATACAATTTTATTAGTAATTATAATATGTATAAGTTTGAAAAAGCATATAATTTACATGTATTTGTCGGATATATATTACATGTTAATATTATTGACAAATGTTCTAAGCGGTTCTATTAATTGCCTATCATTAGCCCATAGTTCATAGGTTGTATTCAGCATAATCACGGCATCATCAAAAGGCATAAATGTCACTCACAACACACACGATATAACAAATGTTAGCTCTTGCTGTTGTTGTTTTTTTATGAGTGAGGGACACAAAATGCAGAACTGCCTGTAGCGAGTGTCTCACCCATAGTTGAAAGAGTGACAGGGCCAAAATCAAGGGACGTTCGAGCCAAAATGCCTGGACACACAGAGTTTGAAGCAATTTAAGTCATAGGAGGAGGGAAAGACTGATTCTGGGAGAGAGTTCCAGAGCTCAGCTGTTGAATAGAAGAAAGTCTGAGAGTAATGTTTCACTCTTGGGTTGGAGAGTTGAACAGAGTAGGGGTGGGATTGTGTTGAAATACGGGTACCACGTACCTTACGTAGAGGAGGTGGTATAGCCTACACTGGGAAAGCTCTGAGGAGCACTGATTATAATTATGTAGTAGCGATAGAGTAGCGAGAGAGATGCAACATTGCGGCGAAGAGAGAGCGTTTGCAGAGAGTTGGTGAGTGGGCGGGAATTAATGATATGAAAGGCCTTTCTTTCTACTTTGTCACACATTTGAACAATATTCAATGCAAGGATGCACAGTGCCCCTGTACAGAGAAAGAAGCTGTGCAGGATTAAAGAACCCCTTGAGGTGGTTGAGCACACCCAGCTTCTGGGAGGCTGCTTTAGCAAGACTGGTAATATGGTCCTTCCAAGTAAGAGCAGAAGAAAAAGAGACACCAAGAATATTGAGAGTAGATGTAGGATAGATTTTGTATTGTTGAAGAATAAAGGATACTCCTCTGGGAGTTCCGGATGGGTAGATAGATGGAGAAATGGGTTTTTGGAAGCATTAGAGGCAACAAGGTTTTCTCTGCCCTAGTTGGAAATGGTAGTTATATCAGAAGATAAGTGTTGTATGGCTTCATTACATTTGTCTTTGAGGGATTGCTGGCTGGGGTGTTCTGGAAAACTAATTGAGTAGTGTAAGGTAGAGTTGTCTGTGTATGAATGGATGGGACTGGAGGTACAGTTGAGAAGATCATTTATGAAAATTAGAAAGAGAATAAGAGATAGGACAGAGCCCTGAGGAACACCGGAGTTGATAGGATGAGGAAGAGAGCGATGGCCGTCCACAACCACAGCTATGGAACGGCCGGAAAGGAAATTAGAGATAAAGGCACATATAGAGGGATAGAAACCGAAGGAGGGTAGTTTAGAAATTATTATGTTCTCTCCACTAACCAACTTTACTCCTAAACTCGATTAAGGAAATTAACAAACACATGTGGCAGTCCGTGGATTCGAACCCAGGACGCTCACACCGAAAATCAACGCACTTATGCATTGCACCACAAAGATTTGTGCCAAGATCTATCGAAGGCCTTCAATATGTCTAGCGCAATAGAAAAGGTCTCACCGAAGTCCCGAAAGGAGGATGATCAAGAGTTAGTAAGATTTTTTTTTTGTTTTTTTTTGTTTTTTGAGACAATGAACGGAGGAAGGAAAAACACAGATAAAACAAAAAGGTCCATGTGCCTAAAGGCATCCTCCATTCATAAAATGTTTGTAACAACTGGATTTAAACATTTGTAGATTGTAAGTTTGTGGAAAGCAATTCGAGGGAAGTGAATTCCAAAGAGTAGTAGCTCTGAGGATAAATGAATTCTGATAAGCAGAAGTTCTGCATTGTGGAGGAGAAAGTGTAAATTCATGGGTGCTCTCAGCTGCCCTAGTTCTACGGGGAAAGATGTGGAGAGGCGGCACAATTGAAGCAAGTTCCTCGGAACAATTGCTGTGAAAATATCTGTAGAATAATGCAAGGGATGCAACGTTTCTTCGTATGGATAATGTAGGAAGGTCCTGTGTGATTGCAGGGTTATTGATTAATCTAATAGCTTTATTTTGAATTTTGTCCAACTACCTCAATGCAACCACTCCACTTCCATCCCACAGAGGTGAACAGTAATCCATCTGAGAACGCACATGACTTTTATATATTACGGCCAACTGCTCGTCAGTGAAGAATTCTCGAACTCTGTACAGGAGTCCCAGTTTTTTAGAGACATTCTTAGCAATGCCTCTAACATAATGTGTCCAGCTCAAGTTAGTAGTTAATGTTACACCGAGAATGTCAATACTAGGGGAAGTGGGAATATTTACATCATTAAAAAATATATGGGAGTCAGTGAGATTCTGTCGGTTAGAAAATTGAATGTACTTGGTTTTCTGTGCATTAAAGGAAACTAGATTCTTTGATCCCCATTCATTAATTCTAGAAAGGTCCTGGTTCAGAGAAATTGCAGTGTTTATTTTTGAATTTATAAGATCGGGTTGGGTGAAAGAATTGGTAAATGTGAAGGAACTGTGGAGTGTTGAGTCATCTGCGTAGGAATGTATTGGATTATGAGTGGTAGATATGAGATCATTGATATGAATGAGGAACAGAGTTGGGGCCAAAACTGATCCCTGGGGAACACCAGCATTTATTGAGTGAAATTGAGAATAAAGGCCATCTACCATTACACGTATTTTTCTGTTATGAAGATAAGAAGAAATTAGTGGAACTAATGATGCAAGGCCGTAGTGTGACATCTTCGACAATAAGGATTGATGCCAGACTATCAAATGCCTTTGATATAATTATTATCCAGTGCTATTGTATGTGTTTCACCATGTTGGTGTGTAGCTTGGTTGATTTGATGCGTAAGAAGGCAAAGAATGTCTGCAGTTGATCGACATCGTCTAAAACCATATTGCCTATCACTGATTAATTTATTATTCTCAAGATGCTTAATTATGTGATTATTTAATATAATTTCAAAGACTTTACCAAGAGTGGAAGTTATAGCTATTGGTCTGTAGTTTGATGGATCTGAAGAGGCACCTTTTTTAGGAACTGGATGGATGTTTGCTTCTTTCCAGGGTACTGGGAAGCATGAGGTATGAGTACACAGACGGACAAATTTTGCCAATACAGGAGCGAGCACCAAGGAGCAATTCTTAAGTACTATTGGAGGAATTTCATCTGGACCAGGAGCCTTATCTACTGAGAGATTCTGCAAAATAGTTTTGACATGTCTGGTGTGGATCTTAAGTGAGGGAATTTCAGGTGAATTAAAATTAAGTACAGGGACATCTTGATTTATTTCATCTAAGGTTGAGTTGGTGGAGAAAATATCCGCAAGAAGGTTAGCTTTACCTCGTGGGTCACTTACAAGATTGCCAGTCGGAGATTTTAATGGTGGAATGGATGAAGCAGTAGTGAAGTTGGATTTGAATGAGTTAAGAGTAGACCAAAATATTTTGTTATCATTTGGATTATTTAGAAGTTTATTTGCCTGCTTGTGGAGAAAGTTTGATTTAGTTAGGTTTAATACAGTTTTGGCATGATTTCTCATGTTTCTAAAGTAATTAAAGGCTTCATGTGTTTTTCATCTTGTGTATGCATTGTAGGCTATTGCTTTTTGTTCAGTTACTCTAGCACAATTATGGTCAAACCATTTAGGTGAATTAGATCTTTTACTGTACTTTTGATGAGGAATAAAAGTTTCCATTCCAATTTTTACAAAATCTTGTATGTGGCTCAAGGTGGAGTGTGCATCATTAGAAAAGAAAGAGGTCCAGGGAATATCAATAAAGAAACCTTGAAGACCCTCCCAGTCTGCCCTATCGTAATGCCATTTAGTCACCAAAACAGGTTCAGAGTGGGAAGGTGTGGTAGGTGAAAGACAGGTGGCCTGTATCAGACAGTGATCAGAAGATCCAAGCGGGGACCTCACTGTAACATCATAATTTTCTGAATTGGTTGTTAAAAATAAGTCCAGTAGGTGGGAATTATGATTAGGATTATCTGGTACACGGGTGGGTTGGTTGACTAGTTGAGTGAGATTAAATGAGTGCAAATAGCTCACATTCAAGACCAGCATCATCAGTCCTGGCTGAATGAGTGAGCCATTCAACATTATGGACATTAAAATCACCCAACACAGTGATTTCAGAAGAAGCATTTAAGTTGAGGACACTGAGTTGTGAGGACAGAGAATCAAAAAGACTTTGCTCTGGAGGAGTATTTGGGGAACGGTAGATGCAACATATGTATTTAAATTTACCAGCAGAAATTAATTTGTATATAGAATAATCAAAATAGGGACAATTGAAACTAGTAACCTCCTCCAGGCAATTTCAGATTTTGCGAAGCAACATACACCTTACCTCCTATAGGTCTGACATTTTGGAGCAGTTGAAAACCTGGAAAATTAAATCTAGACGTGTCAGATGTGGATGTTACTTGAGTCTCTGTCAAAAAAAGGAGAGTAGGGGATTCTACTTGAAGAAATTGGTGTACAGAATTGATGTTAGAGTGAAGTCCCCTTATATTACTAAAGATATGAAAGAAGATCACCAGTAGAGCGACCCTTGAGGAATCCATATTGGCGATCTGAGAGTAGATTATGTGAAGAGAAATGCTTAAGAAATTTGGAAGCAAGAATACTTTCAAATACTTTAGAGATACAAGAGATAAAAGCAATTGGACGGTAGTTGGAGGGTTGAGAGCGGTCATCCTTCTGCGGGACAGGTTGAATGAGAGCAAACTTCCAGCTAGAAGGGAAGACGTTAGAGGAAAGACAAAGACGAAAGAGTTTGCCTAGGCAGGGACTCAGCACGGAAGCGCAGTTTTTGAGTACAACAGGAGGAACACTGTTCGGACCGTACACCTCCTTAGGATTAAGCCCAGAGAGGGTAGAAAGTAAAAGAGATTAGGATATTAGGCATAAGTCGGGGAGAGGGGGGTGGAGAGGGAGGAATAGCACCGGAATCATCTAAAGTGGAGTTTCTAGCAAAAGTTTGAGCGAAGAGTTCAGCTTTGTCAGATGAAGAAGTGATGGTTGTGTCATCAGAGTGGAAAAGTGGAAGGAAAGACGAGGAAGACAAATTGTTGGAGAGGTTTTTTGGATAGATGCCAGAAAGCTTGGGAAGAGCTAGAGTTGGATAGTTCAGTGCATTTATTATTGATGAAAGAGTGCTTGGCAAGTCGAAGAACAGATTTAGCTCGATTCCGGGCAGAAACATAGGAAGAATGAGATTCTTGAGTTTTAAGGCGTCGGTACTGTTTGAATGCTTCCTCCTTGTTGCGGACAGCAGTAGAACAAGCGTGAGTAAACCAAGATTTTTTTGCATTAGACCGAGAGAAAGAAAATAGAATGTATGCTTCCATGCCCGATAGGATTACCTCGGTAATGCGTTCAGCACTCTCTGAGGGTCCTCAGCCACGGAAGCAGAAATAATTCCATGGGAAATCAAAGAAGTACTACCGGAGAGCCTCCCAGTCGGCAGCACCAAAGTGCCACAAGCGCCGCTGGTTAGGAGGATCGGGTGGCTGTACTGGAGTGATAGGACAGGTGACAGAGCTAAGTTTCTGGTCGGAGGATCCCAAAGGAGAGAAAAGATCGACAGTATAATAAGAAGGGTTAGAAGTTAGAAACAAGTCAAGAATGTTGGGCTGATCTCCGAGGCGATCCGGGATATGGGTGGGTTGCTGAACTAACTGCTCTAGGTCATTTAGGATAGAAAAGACGTAGCCTTGTTCACCAGGTTGATCAGTAGTGTGAGAGGAGAGCCATTGGCGGTGGTGAACGTTGAAATCTCCAAAGATGGAGAAATGGATCAAATGTGTTCCACTGTAGAGTTTAGATAGTCAAAGAATTTGGGAAAGTCGGTAGAGTTAGGGGAAAGATAGACAGCACAGAAATATTTAGTAAGAGAATAACAGGAAAGTTTGAGCCATAAAGTTGAGAATTCAGAGGAGTCGAAATCGGGAACACGAGAGCAAGTGAATTTGTTGTGCACGTATGCACAACATCCGCCTTTGGCTTTGAAACTAGGATAGAGAAAGTAGGAGGATACAGAGAAGGGGCTGCTGGCAGTTGCTTCAGACATCTGAGTTTTGGTGAGGAAAAGAAGATCAGGTTTGTAGGAGGAGATATAGTGTTGAACAGAGGGAAAATTAGAGGAAAGTCCGCGAATGTTGTAAAAGTTAATAGAAGGAGTAACAGGCTGAGGTCCAGGTAATTTTGAGGAGTCGTCAGGGGAAGGTCGGGCGGGTGTGGGGGCATTTATGGTCCCCCCCCCCCCCCCCCTGGGGACTCCGAGGCTGGGCTCTACTAGAGCTCATCATCGTTGTAAAACAAAAACAAAAATTGGTGTGAAAGAAGGAAGTGTGGTGTGCATGTTTAGTGTAGTGAAGTGGATAGGAGGAGGAGGTGTTTGTGAGAGCTGGCTGGATTACTCTCTGTGTAAGTGAGGCACAAAGGGAATCAGTAAGACAGGCCAAGCAAATGAAACAGGTGTTCCAGCAACTCCTTATCAAATGCCTACAGCCTCTCCTGGGTGTTCGATTGGTGCCTACAATCTACCCCCATTCCCCCTATTAGTCGCCTTGTACGACACGCAGTAGGATGCGTGGGGCATATTCTTTGTTTCCTCCACCATAAGATGAAGGCCCCCTTACCCCGTGGGGGTAAGCATGCTATTCACTGATTATCGAGTGTTGGATAACAAGTTTACAACCGACATATAGATACGGATTGTGCATTACTTTTGTACCATGACAAACATTATAAAATAACATGTGACCTAGAATGTTAATTCAGTAAACACCAGCCATCACTGAACCAGCGAACCCGAATGTGGCCAATTAATCACTAGTGGTCATATTGGACAACATACAGTGTCTACAACAATTGGTTTACATCCATCACAATGTCAGTTCAGATCGAATCACAACTGTGCAATTTAGTGAATGGTCTCTATTGGTGCTGCCTGGTCCCCGGGGTGAAGGGTTAGGATAGGTGGGTGAACAGTTAGGGGCAGTAGCGGAGGGCAAATGAATACAGTGTGGGTGAGAGGTGGGGAATAAAGAGTGGTAGTTGAAGGAATATGATTAGCAGTAGTAGTCATTCCCTACGCTACCTGGCCGAACAACCCCAAGCTCCTAAATAAGGCTACGGCCGAGGCCGGGTTTTCCCACAAGGCTCTCAGGGAAAGTACAAAGGAGTACAAAGGAGTACAAAGGAAATCAAGCAACAACAGATCTAGCGACCCTTCTAGGTTGCTTGTCCTCCAAAACACTGAGGATCAAGTGTCCAAACAGTGGTTTAGAGTGGGTAAGGGAACATTGGAAAGGGAATTACTGCCCTGGAACTAATGTCCGTGGCAGGATTAGGAAGTTAGTAGGGGACAGATGGGTTAGTAACTGAGGGGGGGATAAAATAAAGTTATTCATTTACAAACGCAGTCAGTCGCGGGTTTGAAGCGAGATATTTGTCTAGGCGGAGTTTAAATGAATCAACGGTGATGCAGTCTATAACATTTCGGGGAAGCCCATTCCACAAGTTGACAACTCGATTGAAAAAGAAATTCTTAGATTCGTGTGAGTTAAAAGATTTACCAATAATTTTGCAACCGTTTCCCCGCGTGTAATTAGATTGGTCGATAGTGAAGTACTTACTACAGTTCATATTGTCGATGCCTTTGATGATTTTGAACACTTGAATTAAGTCACCTCTTAATCTGCGCTGGGTTAAAGGAAATAGATTTAATTCTCTAAGACGCTCTTCGTATGGTTTGTTCTTTAGGCTAGGTATCATTTTGGTAACTCTACGTTGAACTCGTTCTAGCTTGTTAATATCTTTTTGGTAATAAGGGCACCAGGATTGAACGCAGTATTCCAGAAGAGGGCGGACTAAGGAATTGTAAAGGGTTAGGATAACTTCTTTGGATTTATGCTCAAATGACCTGCCTATAAAGCCAATTATTTTGTTTGCCTTCTTAACAACTTCTGAACATTGTTGACTCGGTTTTAGGTTACTCGATATTGTTACTCCCAGATCGGTTTCTCTGTTTACATTCTTAAGCTGAGTGCCATTCATCGAATAGTTTGCTTTCTCATTTAGGTATCCGATATGTAGTACTTTACATTTATCCGCATTGAAACTCATTTGCCAAATTTGGGCCCAACATGACAATTTATCTAGATTGTGTTGCATATCGTCAACTTGTTCTTTTGAGAGTACGCTATTTGCAATTTTTGTATCGTCAGCAAATTTTGAGATTGTACAGGTGAGGCCCTCATCTATATCGTTGATGTAAATTAGAAAGATAATTGGTCCTAGTACCGATCCCTGGGGTACCCCGCTACTTACATTGGTCCATTTAGATGCCTTAGCGTTTATGACTACTCTTTGCTTTCTGTTGCGGAGCCAATTTTCTATCCATTTCAACACACCGTCTTGTATTCCATGCGCTTTTAGTTTTAGCAGTAAATGTTTGTGGGGAACTTTGTCAAAAGCCTTTTGAAAATCAAGGTATATAATATCTACAGCTTTACTCTCATCGTAAAGATTGAGGATATCGTGGAAGAAGTCTAAGAGGTTTGTTAACACCTTATTAGCGGCCTAGGCGGTTTATTTATATGTACCGCCCAGCGGGGTGTTTTTAGCCAAAATAGGGCTGTTTACGTGATCATTTTCATGCCTAAATAAGACCCAGAACGTAAAACAAGTATCTATCCCTGAAAGGGCATAAACAGAGCTTTCGAATGACACCATAACGATCCTTTTATGATGGCTAGTTTTCTTGCAACAACCGTGCAACGCGAGTGCAAAAAGCATGTAATTAGACACTTTCCCCATACAATTCCGTATATAGCGAGTGAGAGAGGGAGGGAGGAGGTGGGATTCATGTCAGTAGGTTCGCCGCGGTGGTCTGGAGCAGTCATACGCTCGCTACTCTCCTGCCACCACTTGTCTCTCTCTCTCAGCAACATTACGTGCTGAAATTGCCACACGACCTATGTCGAGCGCCGCCACATAGTCCAGCTTTATTTAACTCGACTTATGTTGCGCGCCGACAGTTAAGGGTTAAACAGGAACGTTTTTTACAAAAGCCGTGTTGAGTATCTTTAAGTATGTTATTTTCCTCTAAGTGATTTACGAGTCTGTCTCTTATGACCGTTTCTAGCATTTTACATACAACTGAGGTTAAGCTAATTGGACGATAGTTACTGGGTAGGGATTTGCTGCCTTTTTTGAATATCGGTGTTACGTTGGCTAGCTTCCACTGATCAGGCATAGTTCCAGACTGCAAGGATTTATTGAATAGTAATGTCAGTGGTTTGTATACTGTTTTGTTGGCGTAAGTGGTTGTGCGCTATGTAGTCTTCCATAATGTGTTTGATAGTGTGTGGCGTTGTGTTACAGTTACAGCCTGGACAGGTATCCTGGACGGAGTCATCCAGCCTCTTCTGATAATTCAGAAGGGCTGGATGATGGCCACATTGCAGTATACACAGTCACGGAAAAGGAAGGTTTTTGAGGGATGGACTTGAAGGGACCGTGCATGTAGCTGAGTGTACTCGTTGAGGAATATGGTTGCGTGAGTGTTTTCATGTGTTAGAGCGAGAGAGAGAGAGAGAGAGAGAGAGAGTAAGAGAGAGAGAGAGAGAAAAAGTTAGAATCAGCTTGGGTAACTTGAGAGACCTAGAACATGGTGCAGTAGTCACAGATCCATAATGTTGGGTGCAAAAAGGTTTGGATAACGAGTCAGTTTTGTCTATAGTTATTTTCTTTCGGTCTAAAGGAGATTTATTATACACTAACTAAATATGCAACCGGACTTTAAATTAATTTGATTTTTTGTTATGCACTGACAATGCAATTAAAAACTCTAGATAACAAGTGAATTTGACTAGCTAATTCTCCCGCGATTTATCAAAGTGAAATACCTGCATTATTGCCTAAAATGGTTTACTTTATCCGATTCCAACACTGGGAAAATAATGGCATGCATAATTGAAAATCAAGGGAATCTTAGGTAAGTTAATATAAGTTTAAGATCAAGGAATAGGGAGGTTAGCTATTAAAAACAAAAGACAGTTAAGGATCAGAAGAGAAGACTGTGCTACGATAAAACATTATAAGCAGAAATGTAATTGAAGTAGGGCTGGTATACATTATAACGTGCGCAATAGAAGTGCTGGGTAAAGAAATAGAAGAGCATTAAAATATGTGAAGAGGTAAAGACAAAAAATTACAATTTTAATATAGGAACTAGATTAAAAAAATATATATATATATATTTACGTGCACGGATAATTAAATATAATAGTCAAAGTAATTTGTGACTAATTATTCAAAGGTTTTGTCCCTAATTTGTGAGGTGTTGGATAGTTTGAATGCCGAAAATCATGTACAGTTAGCCATATGCATTTGTATCCACTGTGAATCTATGAATGAAAGGAAGCGTAGTATGATTGACTTAAAACAATACTTTTCTATAAACAGTTAATTAGTTATGTTACTTAATTAATGCATAAGCATATACATTCCTAATTCAATCAGGTAAATTGTCATTCCACACATAAAATTACAATATATGTAAATTCATGTGGCAAACTGTACAGTTAAAAACAAATATCGACACACCCATTTGCATCAGTATAAAACACAAACGAAACAATGTAATTGTTATGCCCTGTTTTTCTACAGGATTAACTTGGGTAATGTGAGTTCTAACTGACTGGGTATAGAAGGCTGCATGCACAAAACAAGGTATGAGGAATAGAGAACACAAAATAAGCACACGGTAACAAGACACACGATCACGTTTATTGATATACATACTTCTGTAGTTTTTCTTGATGATGATTAATAGGAAGCATAAGAAGATATGAACACTCGTACAAGACAAATGATAGAATTGAACAACTAGCATTGAGCCTTAGTAAGAGGTACTATTTTGGCTATACTGGAAGTATTTAGGGGAGAGAGACTGGATCTACTTTGCGAGGCGGTTTGGGACAGCTGTGATAGGAGCGTCTCTCTTAGATTGTTCAGTCTTCATTCTATGGTATAGCTGAGGTGCTAATTTGGTTATCAGAGTATGCAAGAAAGGTTAATGGTTTATTGTGGGTTAATAGAGGTTAGTAAAGGTGTTAGGCATACATGGTTAGTTCATTGATAGGAAGAATTCCTGTGCTACCTGGCAATGACCCGGAAGTCAAAACAGGGGTCAGGTATACCTCCGCAGGGGTAGGGGTCTCCCTCCTCGGGTGGGTGACAGGGGTAGGTGCGCGTCCTCCCTCTGTGATGGTCGTCCGGGCGGCTGTGGCTGGGGGCTTGCCATATTACAAGTGTTTGTAATAACCCTCTGTTTATGAGACAGATGTGGGTGTTCGTAATACCAAAGCCGAAGGTGCCTTGACCAGCTGGTTTAATTGGTTGGGTTGTTAATTGCATGGTTTGTTGGATGCGGTGGAGACTGGGTTGCTAAATCTGCCACATTTATCTGGAAGTATGGCAATAGAAGTTAGTCACTGGCGAGGCGGCTAGCCTCGCACTGACGATCATTTGGTACAGGGTTGTGAATGGGTTGTGAGGGAATAGATGGCATGCAAAGGGTTAGTAAAGTTCTAATGGTGTTCCTTCCTACTGGGGGAAGGTAGGCTGGATAGGAGTATATATAAAAAAGGTTTAAGAATGTTAGTAACGGAAAAGTTAAGGATATTCAGGGGGTATGATGGAGAGGCTAGGTTAGTAGGAAGTGGAGGAGCGTGGGGGTTAACGAGAGGGAGAGGGTTAAGGGGGGCTACGTGGAAGTTTGACCCTAAGGTCTCTGGGCGTAGGGGTGGCATTAGGCTACAGTTGGTATCTTAGACTGGGGGTTACCGACAGGGAAGGTAGGGTAATTAAACGCTACCGGGGGGTGAGCAATAGGTGGTGGTATATGAGTCTGGATATTATAGAATCATGTCGACTGTGGGGAAGATGAGGTTAGCTGTAGGTGTGTGCTTGACCGTGGATAAAAGTAGAGAAAAACATAGTGTACTATTACTCGTCAATACGAGGGGTTATGGACACTATTATTTGACACGATTTCTTGCTGATCTAGTTGTCCCTGGGAACTGCGTTTTCTATGAAATATAGGCCAAAGAAAGCGGCAGTTCGTAGGGGTAGCTTCGTTATGGTTTCGTGGTAGATATGCATCGAGACGATGGTAAAAGAGGGTTAGCTATATAATCTCTGGTTGGGGTAATAATTAGAGTTACTGCATGGTTGCTAACCTCTTCAGTCATTATCTCTGTCTAGGTCTTACAGGAATAATGGTTATATATACAATGGTGTACCCGTGGGTATCATAGTTTCTTATCAATTATGACATGGGGGTTAACATATTACTTCTCGGATGGAAGAACATACATAGATTTATGGGGGCGGTTAGTCTTCAGAAATTTGTTCTGGCAAAACAGGGGTTAACATATTACTTCTCGGATGGAAGAACATACATAGATTTATGGGGGCGGTTGGTCTTCAGAAACTTAGTCTGGCAAGACAAGGTATTTTAGGGGGTTAACATATTACTTCTCGGATGGAAAAACATACATAGATTTATGGGGGCGGTTGGTGGGGTTAACATATTACTTCTTGGATGGAAAAACATACATAGATTTAGGCCTGTCTGAACTGGTTGGCATTGGCTCAACCGAGGGACAGGGCATGGGTGCATTAAATTAAGGTGTATTCATGTTCATCATCATGTAGGTAGAGGTGTAGGACACGAGGGGTAGTGTATATGCGAGGTGAGGGAAGGGTCAGTGGTTAGAAGGGATAGGCAGGTGTGGTTTGGAGCTGCTTAGCCCTGCGGGCTTCGGCCTGTCTTAACTGGTTGGCTTGGTCACCTGGTCCTTTCGTTCTGTGGGCCTTTCCTTCGGGTGTTTCTGTTCCCGTTTCCTGGTGGTGTTCGCTCGTGGCTTCCGTGGTGGACTTCTCGTTCTGGGGCATTTTACTTCCCTCTCCTTCGTTGTAGGCTCGTCCTCGAGCCTCAAGGGTGAAGTAAAAAGAAGCATAGTCATGGTGGGTCATTTTGAGGGTATTTAGAAGGTCCCACCAAGCAAGAGAGCGAGGGTCAGGTTTCTTTTGCAGGTCTATGTAGACCTGTAGGAATGTATCCTCGGTGTTGTGGAGGGCGGTTGCCCGGGCTTGATGTGGGCGCTGTAGACGGGCTAAGCGTCCTGTGGACGTTTTTACTTTCACCTTTCTTATGAACGGTGTGTATTCTTCCCCCGTGGGGGTAGGGACGGGGGCGACGAATGGTGTGGATTTGTTCATGGCGGATGTCATGTATCGAGTGAGGTGTGTGGGACTGACAGGAGGCCTCTTCAGTGTGGTGAAGGGGTTAATAACTGAAGGGGAGGGACTAACGCGTGAAAACGGAGCTGGGGGTGAAGGGGGGATATGAGTCTGGGGTTTTGGGGGTTTTCTTGGGTGGTGTTGCAGGCTGGGAAAATATATGGAGGCAATGTGCAATATTGGTTTAGGTAAGGTGCGTGATGGAGGTGTGTGAGAAAGAGGGTGTGTGTGTGTTGTGTGGCTTGGGTCTTTAGTGTAAGAACGGGGTGTTGTTTTTACATAACTGTCTTCAAATCTGATGGGTCTGTTGATGATTCTACCTTTGGAGGTTCTGGTGGGAAGGTAGATGTTTGTAGTGGGACTTGAGTCGCTCGACGATGTTTTATATTGAGGGGAAGAACGCTTTACAGGTGGAGGGCATTTAGTGGGGGGTGAGGTAGGGGGTTATTTGAGAGGTAGATGCGTGTGGAGGTTTTTGTCGAGTGAGGGTGGTAGGCGGAATGGGAGAGGATTTGGTGGGGGTATGTATGGGGGTTCTCTCAGGGGCGACTTTGTGGGGGATTCAAGTGGGGGTGTGGAGGTCAGGTACGTCAGTTTGGAGGGGCTTTGGTTAGGAGTTAGTTGTGTGTTAGACGTGGTGTGTGAGGAGGGGTTGGTCGTTGGCATAGGGTACTTTTTAGGGGGGGGGGTTGATGAGGTTGGTTGATGCGTGGGTGGGGTCGCAGGGATAGTGGAGGGGAAAGGAGTGGATGCGGGGGGGGGGGGCTAGATGGGTGGGTAGGGAGTGGAGGTTTAATTGGGAGGGTTGGGGGTAGGAACATGTGTTGGGTGTGTTCTTTGGTGGGGTTGGTGATTTGATGGTGGTGGAAATAGGCGGTTTTGTGGGAGTTTGGTGGGGGGGTAGATCTAGCAGGTCATTCGGGGTGATGAGGTGGGGGTTGAGAGGGGATGAGGTTGAAGGGGAAGGTATGTTCTTTCGTGGGAGGGTGGGGGTGGTTATTTTTGGAATATAGTTAGAGGGGTTATGGTGTTTACTTGTGATTATTCGTCTTCTTTCCCTTTGTGGAGGAGGATTCGACGAAGAAGAAGAGGAGGAGGAGGATAGTGCTCTGGCAGCCTTACGGAACTTGGTTAGCAGGGTGTGTTTTCTGGAGGTTTTAAAAGATTTTTAGTCGTGGGCGTAAGTTGTAGCGTGAGGTTACTGAGGTAGATTGTGTGGTGTGGTTGGGTGTGTACTTGGTTTTAGGTGGGGGTGGTGGTTTTCTTACTGTGGTGCCTGGTGGAGGTACGTCAGGGCTAGACGGGAGGGTTTCCGTTGTGGTCGGGGTTGTGGGTGGATGTTTTCGTACTTGGATAAGTTGGGGAGGTACTTGACTATCAGAAGTGAAGGAATGGGTCATGGTGGAGGAAGGTGTGATAGTGGGGGCTTGGGGTTTGTGGAGGTTAGTTTGGGGGATATGTTGAGGAATGAGCGGCCAGTTCGGTGCTGGAGGGTTTAAGCCCTTAGGGGTTTGTAGGGGAACATTCATAGCCTGAGTGGGAGGGGTAGTAGGGGTGTTCAATTCAGGGTCAGACGTGTGGGGTGGGGTAATGTCTTGTGGTTTTATAGGCTTAAAAGCTCGGACGAATCTAGTTCAGAACGTGCGAGTCACGCCGTGATAATCAATGGTTACTTGATAGGCATTTGGGATTTGTATGATGGTGTAGGGGCCGACATAGCGAGGGCCTAATTTGTTGGTGACAGGGAGGTTGGCTACCATTACGGTGTCATGGATGGCGAAAGGGTTTTTATCATCGGGGTTATCAGTTTTGGTGTCTTGACAGGTTTGGGCGGTATGGAGGGTGTTTAGTAGATGTTGCAATGGGTCAATTGTGGAGGTATTGGAGGGGAGGTGAGCGTGATGGTGGAACGGCAGTAACAGGGGGGGTACGCCGTAAACACGTTTATGAGGGGAAATACCGTCTTCTCGGGGACAGGTGTTCATGCCCCATTGTATCATCTTTATCTGTGATGGCCAGTCTGAGGTGTTAAGAGCAATCATTTTGGTACGTAACTGGTTGTTGATGGTGCGATGGCTGCGTTCGCATATAGCATTTCCTTGAGGCCAGTACGGGGATGAGTGTTTGATCTTAATACCGCATTGTTGGGTGAACTGGTGCCAAACGTGTCCACTAAATTCGGGGGCATTGTCGGATAGAAGAGCAAGGGGAAGGCCGAATATAGGGAACACTTCTGTGGCAAGCAGTGTGGTGACGGTGGTGGCTGTGTGGTCTTTAACTGGGCAGGCTATTAAAAATTTTGAATATACGTCAACAAATGTGACGATATAGCGGTTGCCAGCGTAAGAAGGAAACGGGCCCATGATGTCGAGGGATAGGACTTGGAACGGTTTGTTGGCAGAAATGGTACCAGCTGGGCCTGGGGTGCGTGATCTATCCTTCCCCAATAAACAAGGTTTGCAGGATTCTGTCACGCGTTGTGCAATCTTGGAGGGGTTGGGGGTCCAGTACTGATCCGCGAAGATTTTTAACATCTTCTTTTGTCCAAGGTGTATGCCGTTTGCCTCGTGGATGGCAATCATGTAGTCGTGGGCAATGGTGGGGTCTAGGACTATGTGACCGGAGTCTGTGGCAAGTTGATCTCCCCAGCGAGTCAGTTTCCTGAAGACATTTAACGGTATCCAGGGTGGTCTGATTCTTGTTTCCCAAGATTGAATTAGTGAGGGGCTGGGGGGAAATTATGTTGGTGGATGGGGGTAGATAAGAGCTCAGTGTTTTGTAAGGCGGCTAGGTTGGTGGGGGGGTCTTTCGGTACTGGCAAACGTGACAGGGCGTCTGCATTGGTGTGAAGTTTACCTGGACGATACTGTATTGTAAGATCATAGTCCTCTAGTGTCTCCCTCCAGCGTACCAAGATGGCTGAGTTGGTTTCGCACTTACGCAACCATTGCAAAGATTGATGGTCGGTTATTATATCGAGTTTTGCGCCCAACACATATGACCTGCAGTGGTTGAGTGCCCAAATGATCCCTAAGCACTCTCTCTTGGTGGCTGCATAATTCTGTTGTGCTTGGTTGAGTGTGGAGCTGGCATACGCTATCACATATTCCTCTCCGTCTCTTACTTGAGCTAAAACTGCACCAATGGCGTACAGAGATACGTCGGTATAAAGACGGAAAGGTTTATGGTAATCAGGGAAAGCGACAATAGGGGCTTGGATCAGCTTTTGTTTCAAAGTGTTAAAAGCGAGGTCTCTTTCAGGTGTCCAGGTGAATGTGGTGTCCTTTTGGGTGAGTTGGTGGAGGGGTCTGGCTATTGCGGCAAAATGTGGGACGAAACGTCTGTAGTATGTGGCTAAACCTAGAAAAGAACATACTCCTTTAACGGTGGTGGGTGGGGGTTGGTTTTGTATGGCTTGAAGTTTCTTTGGGTCTGGTGCAATACCATGTTCAGATATTACGTGGCCGAGGAAATCTACCTTATTTCGTGCAATCTCGCACTTTGAGGGTTTCAATTTCAGCCCGGCGGCTCGGATTCTTTGAAGAACTTGTTTCAACCTGAGGAGGTGTTCCACCACAGAATAACGCCATCTGTTGTTGCTATACAAACTAATAGTGAACAAATCTACGGGATCGCACTTCTCTTTCATTCATCCACGTTAGTGCACTCCACAGTACTGTATAGTGATACAAATGTTGACGTAATGGCAAGACCTACATCATAATTATGTAGCCTCTAATTTATTCTGTTACAACATCTATGTGCTGAAAAGTAATGTTTTCTGACATGAACGAACTATATATATATATATTATGCTGTAAAAGAACATAAAACCAATGTTTTAGCTCACGTCACCAACTAAAATGAATTAGATGCATTGACTGCTATTTAAGTATTACATAAATTGCTCGCCATGCAATAATACACGCTAACCATAATATTATGGCCTTAGCTGTATATACATATCAAGGACAAATAAAAACAACATACTCAATATACTTTATTATTTTCATCCTGTTTTTCGATTAATAAATATTTCATACTTCCACTGGACAAAGGCAACGACTACAAATATTCTTATGCACCTATTAGTGAGGTCCTTTTCTATTTATTTACACATCATTCCTCTAGTTACTTTTGTCTTTTAGTAGTCGTATACATTTTGGCCTTCCATTCCCCTCTACCTCGTTCGCCCTTGTGCCTGTAAACTGTTTTCTTATCCCCCTTTCCAATTATCTGTATCTCTTTATTTTTCTACTCTCTCCTCTCTTATCTTTTAATCCATTTATACAATACCTGCGTTAATATAATTCTTATGATTTAAAGAGACACTTATTCTCCTGGCTCTATTCTAAAAGCCTACACTTATTGTCGAAGGTTTAGATAACATTCGATATTAAGTCAATACAATGTAGCCTACACCTTTTCATGGATTTTACACTATGAGCAGCAGCAGAAGAGTGGGTATGGTCCCACGTCATCTGTGGGCTTTCAGCTTCACCTGTTGAGTGGACAGCTCTCGTACAGTTGTAGCCGCTGTGAACTTGTTCCACAAGCTGGGGATCCTGGCCAATTATGTCCCCTGGTGCTACCTTGACACCACAAGGTCGTCACTGGAGAGCACCGTTCTCGTGTTCTTCTACACAGCTTGCAGGGGGTGCTCCAGAGGGTCCAATGGTGTCATGTGCTGAGGGAACAGTTGGTGATTATTTCCCTGAACCAACTGCAGGGCTCGTCCCTCGACTTATTCAGTCTCCGAAGGTGTGTACCTGCATTGGACATCCAGGTGCAGGTCAAACCATAGCTCACGGTTCACATCCACTCCAAACGCTTTTATGTGGTCTTGAAGTAGTAGGGTGCCATCTCCAAAGTTCACCCATCGCTCAACTACTTGTGAAACAGCGAAGGACCAAGAGACTACCTTAGTCTGGGTCTTTCCCTGAGTAGTTCAGTCAGTGACAGGAGAAGGTTGTGTTAATCTGTGCTCCTGCCTGGACCACTTACCAGTGACCTTTAGTGACCATTACACCTACCTGTGTTTGGGGGCAGTGCACTCGTGTTATATAAAAGTGTTATAGCTCAGTTTTTAGCTGTTAGTTTACTTGTTTTTGTTTTTCTGTACTTAGTTTCTTGCTCCTCGCTAAGCTTATTGGGATCATGGCAGGTATGGAGTGCGAGTCTCTAACTGATCTGCATCATCTTATTCCAGGTAAGAGAGGAGATGGTTGTGGTGAAGGAAGAGGTCTTGGCTCTAAGGGAGGTTAATGTTAAACTTCAGAGGGAAGTGGATTTGATTAAAGACGAAAATCTAGCTTTCAAGCTTAGCCAAGAGGAAATAAAGTCAAGTAAGGGGAAAAGGGAGGAAGTTGATGAAAAATTGTATTCATGGCAGGTTGTTAAAAATACGGGTGGGAAAGTCACACTCAAGAAGCAGGATAGTAAAATAGATATGAGTGTGACAAATACATTCTCTCCTTTGCGAGACGAATGTGAGGGAAAAGCTAGTCAGGATAAGGGAGGGTTAGCCGAAGTGCCTGCCGCCGACTCAGCTCCAACCGCTGACGCTGTGCTACCTACCACCACCACCACCACCCCCACCACCACCACCACCAAGGGAGCTTCTGCCACCACCAGGGGTTCTCCAACTGCAGCTGCTGGATCCTCCCGAGGGAAAGGTAAGTCTGTGTCCCGAGAAGGTAAGTCTGTGTCGATTGTGGGCGACTCCATGGTAAGACATTTAGTTAGGGCTACCCGCACTAAACTTAGGAAGGTTGTGTGTCTGCCTGGCCATGGAGTTGGGAGGGTTTTAGAGAAGATGGACCACATCTTGGAAGATAGTGGAGATAACCCCATTATCTGTCTCAGTGCCGGGAGTAACGATGTTGGTAAGGGTAGAAGTGAGGAACTGCTGCAGCAGTATCGGGATGTGTTAGATAAAGTTAGGATGAAGGGAGGGATCCCTGTAGTACATTGTATCCTACCCAGAAGAGGAGTTCCCAAGGAATGGACATCCAGGGCGATTGGTGTCAATTGCCGGTTGGAGAAATATTGAAAAGAAAAAGCAATACCATTCATTGATAACTGGGATAGTTTCTATGGGAGAGATGGGATGTACGCAAGGGATGGGGTTCATCTTTCACGGTTAGGGGTTTCCACATTAGCTAGTTCTTTAGATAGGGTGGTTGTAGGGTTTTGAACAGAAATGTTGAGAGTGTAAATGAGAGGTTAAATGGAACAATTTTAGCGTCAGGCGAAAGCGATAAGGATATTCAGTTTCATGCTAAAAATGATGACTATATTGCTAATGATAGTAGTGATGGTGCAACGGAAGATGGAAATGTCGTTAGACAATTCTATTATGATAGCATTGACTGCAGTGAAATCGAAGAAAATAATAAGTTACTTAAAAACGATAGACAATTTACAAAAAATAGTAATAAGTTGAGGGTATATTATACAAATTGTAGAAGTTTATGTAACAAAATGGATCAGCTTAGGGCAATTGTTAGCAAGGAAAATATAGACATTGTAGCGATTACAGAAACCTGGATAAATACTGACTCTAGACATCTATTAGCAGAATTTCATATGCCAGGATACAATTTATTTAAATATGACAGAACAGACAGAAGGGGAGGTGGAGTTGCAATTTATGTCAGGGATACTTTAAAATGTTGCCTTAGATCAGATATTAAAACAAATAGCGAAAATGAAAGTGTGTGGGTAGAGATTAGCGGGGAAGGTGAGACAATTATTTTGGGAACCATATATAGGGCACCCTGTCTTTGTCGAAATGTAGGCAAATTATTATGGGAAGAAATCAGTAAGGCATCTCAGAATAATAATGTTTGCATTTTAGGCGACTTTAATCTTCCAGGTATAGACTGGGTTAATCAAAATAGCAATAACGAATCCGAAGATTTTCTTGAAGTAGTACTAGACAACTTTCTCTTTCAATTTGTAAATTCGCCGACTAGAGGATATAATATTCTTGACCTAGTTCTTAGCAACAGAGAAAATTGGATACCAAATTTAGAAGTGGGCGACCAGCTAGGGAACAGTGACCATAAATAAATATATTTATCTATAGAATTAAATCATAGACCAAAGGAAAATAAGGTTCTTGTCCCTGACTTTAGAAAAGCCAATTTTAGGGGATTAAAACGATCACTCAGAATTAAAGGGGAGGCAGGAGATTTAGGTCAAGTAAGCCGATTAGTTCCAGCAGAACAGAGAGGTCAGGGCCAGGTGGGTCACACAGCTGAGATAGTTAGACAACCAACTGAAAATTTAAATAGTGTGTATAATCAGTTCATCTCTGCCTTACAGAGCGAACAAGATAAATATATACCAAAAAGAAAATTTAGATCACATAAAAACCAACCAAAATGGATGACAAATAAATTAGTAGATCTTATAGGTAGAAAGAGAGGTGTATACAGAAAAATACAGAAAGGCGAAATCCACCTTATAGGATATCACCATAACTTGTCGAGGCAGGTAAAGAAGGAAATTAGGAAGGAAAAAAGAAACTACGAAATCAAGGTAGCAAATGAATCTAAAAACAACCCTAAAGCATTTTATCAATTGTATACATCTAAGGAAAAGGATACAGTAGGACCTCTTGAGAATGTCATAGGTGAGATTACAGATGATGAGTTAGAAATGTGCAATACTCTAAATAGTCATTTCCTTTCTGTTTTTACAAACGAAAATTTAGCTCAAGTTCCAGTAGTCAACCAAGTTTTTAACGGTAGTATAGACGAAATATTATTATATTAAGCACAGTTCAGGTCACTAGTGTTGTATCGTGGTCCCTCCCTGGCCAAGCTGTTATCAGCTTATGTTAGCCCACAAGTAGTTTCACCAATAAAATATGCATATGTGTATGTACAGTCGGCCAAGTAATTGATGTCTCGGCACCAAGTATATTTTGATCAATAATTGGCATCAGCAGCGTCTAAAACTTAATATATTCTTTTCGAGTGAGATATACAAACTTGTTCCTCCACTTACCAACCCTATCCAACATCTGACAGACATTAATACAGCACAAAGCCAACTAAACGTAATGACAACTGAGCCATGACTTATGAGCGCCACTGTACTATGGTTGACACTCGCCAGTGACCTCGTAGTTAAGGGGGAGGTATAGTCGCTATTTCTGGACCTCCTTCTCCCTCATGTATAGCATATTAGTTTCTGGACCTCCTTCTCTCTCATGTATAGCATATTAGTTTCTGGACCTCCTTCTCTCTCATGTATAGCATATTAGTTTCTGGACCTCCTTCTCTCTCATGTATAGCATATTAGTTTCTGGACCTCCTTCTCTCTCATGTATAGCATATTAGTTTCTGGACCTCCTTCTCTCTCATGTATAGCATATTAGTTTCTGGACCTCCTTCTCTCTCATGTATAGCATATTAGTTTCTGGACCTCCTTCTCTCTCATGTATAGCATATTAGTTTCTGGACCTCCTTCTCTCTCATGTATAGCATATTAGTTTCTGGACCTCCTTCTCTCTCATGTATAGCATATTAGTTTCTGGACCTCCTTCTCTCTCATGTATAGCATATTAGTTTCTGGACCTCCTTCTCTCTCATGTATAGCATATTAGTTTCTGGACCTCCTTCTCTCTCATGTATAGCATATTAGTTTCTGGACCTCCTTCTCTCTCATGTATAGCATATTAGTTTCTGGACCTCCTTCTCTCTCATGTATAGCATATTAGTTTCTGGACCTCCTTCTCTCTCATGTATAGCATATTAGTTTCTGGACCTCCTTCTCTCTCATGTATAGCATATTAGTTTCTGGACCTCCTTCTCTCTCATGTATAGCATATTAGTTTCTGGACCTCCTTCTCTCTCATGTATAGCATATTAGTTTCTGGACCTCCTTCTCTCTCATGTATAGCATATTAGTTTCTGGACCTCCTTCTCTCTCATGTATAGCATATTAGTTTCTGGACCTCCTTCTCTCTCATGTATAGCATATTAGTTTCTGGACCTCCTTCTCTCTCATGTATAGCATATTAGTTTCTGGACCTCCTTCTCTCTCATGTATAGCATATTAGTTTCTGGACCTCCTTCTCTCTCATGTATAGCATATTAGTTTCTGGACCTCCTTCTCTCTCATGTATAGCATATTAGTTTCTGGACCTCCTTCTCTCTCATGTATAGCATATTAGTTTCTGGACCTCCTTCTCTCTCATGTATAGCATATTAGTTTCTGGACCTCCTTCTCTCTCATGTATAGCATATTAGTTTCTGGACCTCCTTCTCTCTCATGTATAGCATATTAGTTTCTGGACCTCCTTCTCTCTCATGTATAGCATATTAGTTTCTGGACCTCCTTCTCTCTCATGTATAGCATATTAGTTTCTGGACCTCCTTCTCTCTCATGTATAGCATATTAGTTTCTGGACCTCCTTCTCTCTCATGTATAGCATATTAGTTTCTGGACCTCCTTCTCTCTCATGTATAGCATATTAGTTTCTGGACCTCCTTCTCTCTCATGTATAGCATATTAGTTTCTGGACCTCCTTCTCTCTCATGTATAGCATATTAGTTTCTGGACCTCCTTCTCTCTCATGTATAGCATATTAGTTTCTGGACCTCCTTCTCTCTCATGTATAGCATATTAGTTTCTGGACCTCCTTCTCTCTCATGTATAGCATATTAGTTTCTGGACCTCCTTCTCTCTCATGTATAGCATATTAGTTTCTGGACCTCCTTCTCTCTCATGTATAGCATATTAGTTTCTGGACCTCCTTCTCTCTCATGTATAGCATATTAGTTTCTGGACCTCCTTCTCTCTCATGTATAGCATATTAGTTTCTGGACCTCCTTCTCTCTCATGTATAGCATATTAGTTTCTGGACCTCCTTCTCTCTCATGTATAGCATATTAGTTTCTGGACCTCCTTCTCTCTCATGTATAGCATATTAGTTTCTGGACCTCCTTCTCTCTCATGTATAGCATATTAGTTTCTGGACCTCCTTCTCTCTCATGTATAGCATATTAGTTTCTGGACCTCCTTCTCTCTCATGTATAGCATATTAGTTTCTGGACCTCCTTCTCTCTCATGTATAGCATATTAGTTTCTGGACCTCCTTCTCTCTCATGTATAGCATATTAGTTTCTGGACCTCCTTCTCTCTCATGTATAGCATATTAGTTTCTGGACCTCCTTCTCTCTCATGTATAGCATATTAGTTTCTGGACCTCCTTCTCTCTCATGTATAGCATATTAGTTTCTGGACCTCCTTCTCTCTCATGTATAGCATATTAGTTTCTGGACCTCCTTCTCTCTCATGTATAGCATATTAGTTTCTGGACCTCCTTCTCTCTCATGTATAGCATATTAGTTTCTGGACCTCCTTCTCTCTCATGTATAGCATATTAGTTTCTGGACCTCCTTCTCTCTCATGTATAGCATATTAGTTTCTGGACCTCCTTCTCTCTCATGTATAGCATATTAGTTTCTGGACCTCCTTCTCTCTCATGTATAGCATATTAGTTTCTGGACCTCCTTCTCTCTCATGTATAGCATATTAGTTTCTGGACCTCCTTCTCTCTCATGTATAGCATATTAGTTTCTGGACCTCCTTCTCTCTCATGTATAGCATATTAGTTTCTGGACCTCCTTCTCTCTCATGTATAGCATATTAGTTTCTGGACCTCCTTCTCTCTCATGTATAGCATATTAGTTTCTGGACCTCCTTCTCTCTCATGTATAGCATATTAGTTTCTGGACCTCCTTCTCTCTCATGTATAGCATATTAGTTTCTGGACCTCCTTCTCTCTCATGTATAGCATATTAGTTTCTGGACCTCCTTCTCTCTCATGTATAGCATATTAGTTTCTGGACCTCCTTCTCTCTCATGTATAGCATATTAGTTTCTGGACCTCCTTCTCTCTCATGTATAGCATATTAGTTTCTGGACCTCCTTCTCTCTCATGTATAGCATATTAGTTTCTGGACCTCCTTCTCTCTCATGTATAGCATATTAGTTTCTGGACCTCCTTCTCTCTCATGTATAGCATATTAGTTTCTGGACCTCCTTCTCTCTCATGTATAGCATATTAGTTTCTGGACCTCCTTCTCTCTCATGTATAGCATATTAGTTTCTGGACCTCCTTCTCTCTCATGTATAGCATATTAGTTTCTGGACCTCCTTCTCTCTCATGTATAGCATATTAGTTTCTGGACCTCCTTCTCTCTCATGTATAGCATATTAGTTTCTGGACCTCCTTCTCTCTCATGTATAGCATATTAGTTTCTGGACCTCCTTCTCTCTCATGTATAGCATATTAGTTTCTGGACCTCCTTCTCTCTCATGTATAGCATATTAGTTTCTGGACCTCCTTCTCTCTCATGTATAGCATATTAGTTTCTGGACCTCCTTCTCTCTCATGTATAGCATATTAGTTTCTGGACCTCCTTCTCTCTCATGTATAGCATATTAGTTTCTGGACCTCCTTCTCTCTCATGTATAGCATATTAGTTTCTGGACCTCCTTCTCTCTCATGTATAGCATATTAGTTTCTGGACCTCCTTCTCTCTCATGTATAGCATATTAGTTTCTGGACCTCCTTCTCTCTCATGTATAGCATATTAGTTTCTGGACCTCCTTCTCTCTCATGTATAGCATATTAGTTTCTGGACCTCCTTCTCTCTCATGTATAGCATATTAGTTTCTGGACCTCCTTCTCTCTCATGTATAGCATATTAGTTTCTGGACCTCCTTCTCTCTCATGTATAGCATATTAGTTTCTGGACCTCCTTCTCTCTCATGTATAGCATATTAGTTTCTGGACCTCCTTCTCTCTCATGTATAGCATATTAGTTTCTGGACCTCCTTCTCTCTCATGTATAGCATATTAGTTTCTGGACCTCCTTCTCTCTCATGTATAGCATATTAGTTTCTGGACCTCCTTCTCTCTCATGTATAGCATATTAGTTTCTGGACCTCCTTCTCTCTCATGTATAGCATATTAGTTTCTGGACCTCCTTCTCTCTCATGTATAGCATATTAGTTTCTGGACCTCCTTCTCTCTCATGTATAGCATATTAGTTTCTGGACCTCCTTCTCTCTCATGTATAGCATATTAGTTTCTGGACCTCCTTCTCTCTCATGTATAGCATATTAGTTTCTGGACCTCCTTCTCTCTCATGTATAGCATATTAGTTTCTGGACCTCCTTCTCTCTCATGTATAGCATATTAGTTTCTGGACCTCCTTCTCTCTCATGTATAGCATATTAGTTTCTGGACCTCCTTCTCTCTCATGTATAGCATATTAGTTTCTGGACCTCCTTCTCTCTCATGTATAGCATATTAGTTTCTGGACCTCCTTCTCTCTCATGTATAGCATATTAGTTTCTGGACCTCCTTCTCTCTCATGTATAGCATATTAGTTTCTGGACCTCCTTCTCTCTCATGTATAGCATACTAGTTTCTGGACCTCCTTCTCTCTCATGTATAGCATATTAGTTTCTGGACCTCCTTCTCTCTCATGTATAGCATACTAGTTTCTGGACCTCCTTCTCTCTCATGTATAGCATATTAGTTTCTGGACCTCCTTCTCTCTCATGTATAGCATATTAGTTTCTGGACCTCCTTCTCTCTCATGTATAGCATATTAGTTTCTGGACCTCCTTCTCTCTCATGTATAGCATATTAGTTTCTGGACCTCCTTCTCTCTCATGTATAGCATATTAGTTTCTGGACCTCCTTCTCTCTCATGTATAGCATATTAGTTTCTGGACCTCCTTCTCTCTCATGTATAGCATATTAGTTTCTGGACCTCCTTCTCTCTCATGTATAGCATATTAGTTTCTGGACCTCCTTCTCTCTCATGTATAGCATATTAGTTTCTGGACCTCCTTCTCTCTCATGTATAGCATACTAGTTTCTGGACCTCCTTCTCTCTCATGTATAGCATATTAGTTTCTGGACCTCCTTCTCTCTCATGTATAGCATATTAGTTTCTGGACCTCCTTCTCTCTCATGTATAGCATATTAGTTTCTGGACCTCCTTCTCTCTCATGTATAGCATATTAGTTTCTGGACCTCCTTCTCTCTCATGTATAGCATACTAGTTTCTGGACCTCCTTCTCTCTCATGTATAGCATATTAGTTTCTGGACCTCCTTCTCTCTCATGTATAGCATATTAGTTTCTGGAACTCCTTCTCTCTCATGTATAGCATATTAGTTTCTGGACCTCCTTCTCTCTCATGTATAGCATATTAGTTTCTGGACCTCCTTCTCTCTCATGTATAGCATATTAGTTTCTGGACCTCCTTCTCTCTCATGTATAGCATATTAGTTTCTGGACCTCCTTCTCTCTCATGTATAGCATATTAGTTTCTGGACCTCCTTCTCTCTCATGTATAGCATATTAGTTTCTGGACCTCCTTCTCTCTCATGTATAGCATACTAGTTTCTGGACCTCCTTCTCTCTCATGTATAGCATATTAGTTTCTGGACCTCCTTCTCTCTCATGTATAGCATATTAGTTTCTGGACCTCCTTCTCTCTCATGTATAGCATATTAGTTTCTGGACCTCCTTCTCTCTCATGTATAGCATACTAGTTTCTGGACCTCCTTCTCTCTCATGTATAGCATATTAGTTTCTGGACCTCCTTCTCTCTCATGTATAGCATACTAGTTTCTGGACCTCCTTCTCTCTCATGTATAGCATATTAGTTTCTGGACCTCCTTCTCTCTCATGAATAGCATACTAGTTTCTGGACCTCCTTCTCTCTCATGTATAGCATATTAGTTTCTGGACCTCCTTCTCTCTCATGTATAGCATATTAGTTTCTGGACCTCCTTCTCTCTCATGTATAGCATATTAGTTTCTGGACCTCCTTCTCTCTCATGTATAGCATATTAGTTTCTGGACCTCCTTCTCTCTCATGTATAGCATATTAGTTTCTGGACCTCCTTCTCTCTCATGTATAGCATACTAGTTTCTGGACCTCCTTCTCTCTCATGTATAGCATATTAGTTTCTGGACCTCCTTCTCTCTCATGTATAGCATACTAGTTTCTGGACCTCCTTCTCTCTCATGTATAGCATATTAGTTTCTGGACCTCCTTCTCTCTCATGTATAGCATATTAGTTTCTGGACCTCCTTCTCTCTCATGTATAGCATATTAGTTTCTGGACCTCCTTCTCTCTCATGTATAGCATATTAGTTTCTGGACCTCCTTCTCTCTCATGTATAGCATATTAGTTTCTGGACCTCCTTCTCTCTCATGTATAGCATATTAGTTTCTGGACCTCCTTCTCTCTCATGTATAGCATATTAGTTTCTGGACCTCCTTCTCTCTCATGTATAGCATACTAGTTTCTGGACCTCCTTCTCTCTCATGTATAGCATATTAGTTTCTGGACCTCCTTCTCTCTCATGTATAGCATATTAGTTTCTGGACCTCCTTCTCTCTCATGTATACCATATTAGTTTCTGGACCTCCTTCTCTCTCATGTATAGCATACTAGTTTCTGGACCTCCTTCTCTCTCATGTATAGCATATTATTTTCTGGACCTCCTTCTCTCTCATGTATAGCATACTAGTTTCTGGACCTCCTTCTCTCTCATGTATAGCATATTAGTTTCTGGACCTCCTTCTCTCTCATGTATAGCATACTAGTTTCTGGACCTCCTTCTCTCTCATGTATAGCATATTAGTTTCTGGACCTCCTTCTCTCTCATGTATAGCATATTAGTTTCTGGACCTCCTTCTCTCTCATGTATAGCATATTAGTTTCTGGACCTCCTTCTCTCTCATGTATAGCATACTAGTTTCTGGACCTCCTTCTCTCTCATGTATAGCATATTAGTTTCTGGACCTCCTTCTCTCTCAAGTATAGCATACTAGTTTCTGGACCTCCTTCTCTCTCATGTATAGCATATTAGTTTCTGGACCTCCTTCTCTCTCATGTATAGCATATTAGTTTCTGGACCTCCTTCTCCCTCATGTATAGCATATTAGTTTCTGGATCTCCTTCTCTCTCATGTATAGCATATTAATTTCTGGACCTCCTTCTCTCTCATGTATAGCATATTAGTTTCTGGACCTCCTTCTCTCTCGTGTATAGCATATTAGTTTCTGGACCTCCTTCTCCCTCATGTATAGCATATTAGTTTCTGGACCTCCTTCTCTCTCATGTATAGCATATTAGTTTCTGGACCTCCTTCTCTCTCATGTATAGCATATTAGTTTCTGGACCTCCTTCTCTCTCATGTATAGCATATTAGTTTCTGGACCTCCTTCTCTCTCATGTATAGCATACTAGTTTCTGGACCTCCTTCTCTCTCATGTATAGCATATTAGTTTCTGGACCTCCTTCTCTCTCATGTATAGCGTATTAGTTTCTGGACCTCCTTCTCTCTCATGTATAGCATATTAGTTTCTGGACCTCCTTCTCTCTCATGTATAGCATATTAGTTTCTGGACCTCCTTTTCTCTCATGTATAGCATATTAGTTTCTGGACCTCCTTCTCTCTCATGTATAGCGTATTAGTTTCTGGACCTCCTTCTCTCTCATGTATAGCATATTAGTTTCTGGACCTCCTTTTCTCTCATGTATAGCATATTAGTTTCTGGACCTCCTTCTCTCTCATGTATAACATATTAGTTTCTGGACCTCCTTCTCTCTCATGTATAGCATATTAGTTTCTGGACCTCCTTCTCTCTCATGTATAGCATATTAGTTTCTGGACCTCCTTCTCTCTCATGTATAACATATTAGTTTCTGGACCTCCTTCTCTCTCATGTATAGCATATTAGTTTCTGGACCTCCTTCTCTCTCATGTATAGCATATTAGTTTCTGGACCTCCTTCTCTCTCATGTATAGCATATTAGTTTCTGGACCTCCTTCTCTCTCATGTATAGCATATTAGTTTCTGGACCTCCTTCTCTCTCATGTATAGCATATTAGTTTCTGGACCTCCTTCTCTCTCATGTATAGCATATTAGTTTCTGGACTCCTTCTCTCTCATGTATAGCATATTAGTTCCTGGACCTCCTTCTCTCTCATGTATAGCATATTAGTTTCTGGACCTCCTTCTCTCTCATGTATAGCATATTAGTTTCTGGACCTCCTTCTCTCTCATGTATAGCATATTAGTTTCTGGACCTCCTTCTCTCTCATGTATAGCATATTAGTTTCTGGACCTCCTTCTCTCTCATGTATAGCATATTAGTTTCTGGACCTCCTTCTCTCTCATGTATAACATATTAGTTTCTGGACCTCCTTCTCTCTCATGTATAACATACTAGTTTCTGGACCTCCTTCTCTCTCATGTATAGCATATTAGTTTCTGGACCTCCTTCTCTCTCATGTATAACATATTAGTTTCTGGACCTCCTACTCTCTCATGTATAGCATATTAGTTTCTGGACCTCCTTCTCTCTCATGTATAGCATATTAGTTTCTGGACCTCCTTCTCTCTCATGTATAGCATATTAGTTTCTGGACCTCCTTCTCTCTCATGTATAGCATATTAGTTTCTGGACCTCCTTCTCTCTCATGTATAGCATATTAGTTTCTGGACCTCCTTCTCTCTCATGTATAGCATATTAGTTTCTGGACCTCCTTCTCTCTCATGTATAGCATATTAGTTTCTGGACCTCCTTCTCTCTCATGTATAGCATATTAGTTTCTGGACCTCCTTCTCTCTCATGTATAGCATATTAGTTTCTGGACCTCCTTCTCTCTCATGTATAGCATATTAGTTTCTGGACCTCCTTCTCTCTCATGTATAGCATATTAGTTTCTGGACCTCCTTCTCTCTCATGTATAGCATATTAGTTTCTGGACCTCCTCTCTC